>JABSTQ010010809.1:0-232563 GCA_013358835.2 Ixodes persulcatus | reverse complement strand
TTTGTGTGTCTCTACCCTGAACAGCCTACGGAGGGAGAAATAACAAAGGAGGAGATTGTGGCTTTGTGCCTTTACCCCGAGGCTACCCCCGAATGTTTGCGCGGTGAATGCAAAGAGTGCCCTGTCAGTGATCATCTCTCTGCGCAGGCATTGCAACTTGTTCATGAAGAGGAAATGACATGTTGCATATGGGAGCATGGTAATTTGGTCTCCAAAACTGCCGATTCTAGAGCTTTTCTAAATGAGCTACAAAAATGTGCCACGAGGTTTTCAACCCACGATTTCATACGAAGAACTCAACGAGAAGCTATACGATTGGAGAAAAGCAAAGTGACATCAAGACACATCGTCTTGCATTTTGACTTCGCGGAGAACTGGACTGTAATTCTGCCTAACGAGATTCAGGAATATCACTGGCATAAACATCAGATATCTTTATTCACCTGTGTCGCGTCAACATTCCAAGGTCCCAGATGTTTCGGCGTCGTCAGTGAAGACTTGTGCCACGACACTCCCCACGCACTACTGGCTCCGAGACTTATCGAGGACTGGCTAGAGGAGCACGTTCCAGTGTATGCGTCAATCATGTACGTTTCCGGCGGTGCGCCTGCTTATTTTAAAAATCAATTTCAACTCTACGAGTTCCAACGAGCATGTCATCATCAAGGGAAGTGGCTATTTTCTGCCTCCGGACATGGCAAGAATGCTTGTGATGGAGTTGGGGGCCTGTTGAAACATCACGCGACAGTGCACAACCTCCGTTCGCGGGACGATGCGGCAATCCGGACATCAATTGACTTCGTGGACAAGGTTGGGATGCGTGTGACAAACGTGGCACTTCTGAACTTGAGCGAGAAAGAAGTGACTGTGTTCCGAAAGATCAAGAGAGAAGAGTGGGACTGAGTGCCTGCTCGGAAAGGCATTCGCTTTTCACACGTCTGGAACCACGATGATAGAAGTGTGCATCTGGAGCGAACTGATCTTCCTCAACTATATTCATATGTTGTGCTCAACCACTTCAGTAGTGCACATGGGAAATTTTGTGAATGCTCTAGGATAAGCGACAAAAGACTGGGGGAAATATTTTCGAGGATACTTAACGTTTCGTGAATATATATGATTATTGGATGTGTGCTCATTTAAAGGGGCCCTGCAATCATATTTAAGCGTCTAACTTTTTTGCGGTTTCCGCGTCTCTTGGGGTTCGGGCAAGCCAGCGGGCACGGAGAGAGGAACTAAATATCAGTGCGTCATATTTTAACCGGATGACGCGGAAACCTCCTCCACCGATGGGGGCGACCCGCGGTACCGAAAGCGCGCGTAATGTGACGTCTTAGGTCCTGTGCTCACTACTGGTCAGAGCCGCTAAAAGCTTCTTTTTAGTCGAAATACAAAATATTAGTGGCGCCAACCGTTTCAATTATTTATAAAAGTAGTTTTTGTTCAGTATTTTAGATCAGAAAAGAAACAAATGCAGTTTATAAAGTACGGAAACAAGAAATGACCCGTCGACATACCAACCACCCCAAGCGGTGGAAAAGGCGGCGCATACTAGTGTGGGAGCCGCCCGCTCCACTTCCCTGATTAGGCCCTATGGCCGCGGGAAAAGCACTCCGGGCTGTCCAGCTGCCAGCCGGAGCGCCCCGTTTCGTGCCTCGGAGGAGCAGCCATCTTGGCTGCTTAAGGCGCATTCACACTGAGCAAAAGACGCGCGTTGCGGTCGACGTCGACGCTGGCGTCGTAAAATACGAAGCAGTCACACAGAGCCACCCGACGGCGGCGTCTTCTCGTGGAACCTCGCGTTTGTTGAGAGAACACGGAATTTTTTTATCCGTCTGCTTCGCACGATTGTTGTTGCCTTGCCTTCGCGATTGCATTTGCAGTGGGAGACAACCGTCTTCACTGAATGGACAACGGCGATGCGGTTATACGCAGCATTGGCGAAATGCACGGACTCGAACGGACAGCTTCAGAAGGCGCTCTTGCCGCGTTTTTCTGCAAACAAAGCACGGTGCTACGCCGGCGCGTCCCAGAGCCTTCGCGTTCGTACCTTTAACACTGCACGCAGCTTGTGCGAGAGTGTTTCCGATGGAGAACTGTTGTATTCCGTAGTGCTGGCGGGTGCACACAAAGACTACACAACAGATTGGGAGTGATCGCTCCCGCACAGTCGGAGGTAGGAACACACCGCGAACTTCGGTGGCAGCTTTCGCGCAAACGATGAAGAGTAGTTTCACGGCGTCGTACAAGCACATAAAACACTGCTCACAGTCAGATGTTCCGATCGGCTTGCTTCTTTCCAGGCTGAAATGCTTCCAGCCATGTTTGTCGAGTGCACGAATCCCTCCGACCCCTCTGCCTTTTCGCCTTCATTGTCGGTCGAAAATAAAAACATTGAAAACGTTTTCTAACCGGAAAAGGGTGACACGTCACGTCCGGACGCTCGCTGATTGGCTCAAGCGCGCGCGTCGAGGGAAAAATTGGGTCCCGAGGCGTCGTCTCCCTGCGTCGTCCTCCTCGGCGCGCGACTTTTTTCAATACAAAAATAAGCAAAAAATTCACCCCACGACGCGCGTCTTTCCGCTGTGTGAATGCGCCTTTACCCTCGCATCGCATGCCTCCTCCCCGTGCCCCCCCACCTTGCGGGGACACGCGAAACGTCCCCCTGGCGGTTGGACCTCCTTGGGTCCGAGGCTGAGGCCGCCAGCAGAGAGGGAGAAAGAAAGAGCGGGGCCTTGCGCCCCGCTTGAGGGGACTGCTCGCGGGGACATCCAACTGCTCGGACGTGTGGCCCGGCCCTCCCTGACGGCCCACCTCCGCGCCCGCTCTCGGGAAGGCACGACAAGGTAAGGTCTGTTCCTTCCTTGTCGCCCTTAGCGTGTATCTTATCTGTATACGATTAACACGTAAAATAAACGCCCGATTATACCTTGCCTTCGGCGTGTCCGTGTGCTCCCTTTTGAGAGTCCCGGCTAACGGTTGCAGCCGACAGTCGAACCCGCCGCAGCGCTTAGCATGGTACGCTGCGGAGTGGTAGGTTGAGTGGTCGGCCTCTCTGCCGGACGCCTCCACCCCTTTGAGACCTTCACATTTTGGCGCCGAACGTGGGGCCACGACACCAATTGCTGTCGTGGTTTAGCATAGACGTATCGGCCGCTCCGTTCTTGTCACGCCATGTCAACAGGACAACCCGACTTCGGTCCTCTAAACACGTTGGCTGACGTGGCTACGCGAGGGCAGCCTCTTCCTGCCCCGCGCTCGCCACGCATCGCCCAGGCCACCGTTCCCCTTGGAGGCCAGCGGCTTTCGCCGACATCGGCTAGCGGACTCGGTTCCGAAGTTCCCACCTCAGCCAAAGGCCCCCTGACAACATCTCCCTCGAGAGAACCCATTCAGGTGGAGCCGATGCCCGGCACGATTCCCCAATCTGAGGGATACGCCGCCGGTGGCGTGAGCGGATCACTCGGTGGTCACCGCGCTTCCACAGTGCCCCAGCGATACTCGGTGTCCGTACGAGCCGGTCTCCTGCACGATCGCGCTACGTCGGCCTCCCCTTTGCGAGAGAGCCCACCCGCTTGGCCGCTTCTCGACGTGCATCCCCCGCTTCAGAGAGACACCGCGGGCGAGTTGAGCGGACCGCCCTAATGTCACGCCGCTCATTTACTTCCCCGGCTTGACACGGCGGCACAAAGGCACGGCACTCCGCGCGATGGTCTCCTCCCCCCATCGAGGGGGAACCTTCCTGCGCGCGATATCGACGCAGCTCCCGCCGGAGCCACCGCGGTCGGCAACCTCATTGACTTGACTACAGACGGAGCCGATCGCTTGCCGAACGGCGTTTCGGGAGTCTCCCTTTTGCGAGACCAGTCCCCAGCGCTGCGCGTGCCCACGCCAATCTGCTCGGGAGATGGCCAGCAGAGCTCTCATGACGCGCTTTTGCAGGATGCATCACGAATCGTTTTGTCAGGACCGCGAGCCACGCGAACACCGGTCCGAATCCCCATACCCAAGTATAAGGGGTACGACGACGCGGTCAGCGCAACTGACTTCCTGGAGGATCTGCTTCACTACCAGCAGGCCATGGGGATGTCTGTCCAGGAAATTCTGGGCCGTATTCTGCCGGTCGCCCTCACTGATCAGGCGGCCCGCTGGTTTCGCCTTGCCGGCCAGCATGCGCTCACTCTCCAGGAGTTCCGGGTGTCTTTTCGCCAGGAATTTCTCCCCGCGGATTATGAGCGGAGGATGCGACGAGAGTTGGAGCGACGGACCCAGCACCCGGACGAATCGCTTCTCGAGTATGTCAGGGCAATGCAGGAGCTATTTCTAATAGCTGACCCTGCCGCCCCGAACGCAGAGAGAGTGGAGCGGGTAATCAGGCAGGCGCACCCGACGTTCGCCGCCTACTTACGAGGCAGCAGGTTCAGCTCTCTTGACGAGCTTGCCGCCGAAGCCCGCCGCGTCCAGGGTGATATCCTCGCAACGCGCGCCTATCGGCCTCCGCCCCCGCCATCGGAGTCCCTAGAGCCGCGCTGCGCGTGGAATGGAAACAGCGGATCTCGCTCTCGCCGGCCCGAGGTGTGCGCGGCCTATGCCGACCCGCGGGGAACGGACACGAGGGACATCTCTGATCGTGCTCTCGACCCCTACACCTTTGGCTTGCGAAGATGCTCCACAGAGGCGCAGGCAAACCAGCGTTATCGGGACCGCCCCGCGGACCGAGGCCGCGCAGATGGGCGCAGACCGGGCACCTTGATGCCCAGAATGAGCGCCCCAACCCGCCAAGAAACTTGCGACGGAACCCGTCCCGCGGTTCGAACGTACTGTGTTACCGCTGCGGTCGTCCCGGCCATTTTGCCCGAGAATGTACCGACCAGCGGCCCGCGCCTCAACAAGCTTCGGGAAACGGGGCCGGCCGCCGCTGACGAGGCCGGCGGCGCGACGGAACGCGGGGTCCCCCTTGATCGCCCTCGCTCCGTCCGCGTATCGCGTGGACTGTTCGCCCGATGCGCCTGCCCCGTTCTTGGCTCTCACCATCGCCGGCCGGACGTTTGTAGCTCTCCTCGACTCGGGGGCGAGCACATCGTTGTTCGGCGAAGACGTACTGGCACACCTGCAGGCGCACTCCGCGCGGCTAAGGGAATGCAACACGTACTTTCGACTGGCCGCAGGCGGCACCGCCCAATCGAGCGGCGCCGTATGGCTGATCGTGCGATGGGACCAACGAGTGAGACGCCACCGTTTCGTCCACCTCCCCGGCCTGTCTGTACCGGTGATTCTGGGGCGAGACTTTCTTGCTCGAACGGGGATGGTGATTGACATCGGTAACGGAGGTTACCGTGAGGGCCCTTTTGGTCCAGTGAAACAATTCTGCGAGCCCCCGGCCGCCTCAACGGCCCCCATGGAAACGAGCGCCGCAAGCAACCCTGGTATAGCGCGGGAGAGACTGTTTCTCCGAAACCGGTTTTGGGCTTCGCGTCCGCACGCTCGGCGCGTGCCGCCGGCCCGGCCAATAATGCTTCCCACCCACTGCTGACACCCTCCTGCGGTGTGGCGGGTCGCGATAGGGCGCGCCTTTCATCGTTGTTATACTGTTGTGACTCGATGTTCACGGACAGACCCGGCTGCGCCGACTCAGTGCGGCATCGGATTGACACAGGGGACGCTCGCCCCTGGCGCTGCAATCCTCGTCCGGTTAGCTTGGCTAAAAGAAAGGCCATCGACGCCGCCCTGGATGAATTGACCGACACCGGCGTTATCCGGCGTTCAGAGAGCCCATGGGGTTTTCCGGTCGTGCTCGTCCCAAAGAAAGACGGAAGCTCCCGCCTCTGCGTGGACTACCGCAAACTGAATAAACTCACGCGCAAGGACGCCTATTCGTTCCAAAGCATCGACTCCATCATCTCGAACCTCGGCGGAGCAAAGTTCTTTACAACGCTCGACGCCAGCAGAGGCTACCTACAGGTCCAAGTCGAACCCGACGATGCAGAAAAGACAGCCTTTGTTTGTCACCGTGGACTTTTTGAGTTCACGCGCATGCCGTTCGGGCTTACAGGGGCGCCAATGACGTTCCAGCGACTCATGGATCGTGTCCTCGGGGAAGCCAAATGGTCCTATGCCATGGCGTACCTCGACGACATTGTCGTATACTCGGACACCTTCGAAGACCACCTGCGTCATTTGGAGGATGTTCTTGAGAGACTAAGGGCTGCCGGAATGACCCTGAATCCGAAAAAGGCCCAAGTCGCCGAGACCCGTATCTCTTTGCTGGGTTTCACGATCGACAGTAGCGGCGTCTCTTCGTGCCCCGAAAAACTCCAGGCTATCCTGGAGTATCCGGCACCGACGGACGTTAGCTCTCTGCGCCGCTACCTCGGAATGATAAACTTCTATCGTCAGTTTATCCCTGGTTGCGCGGCTCTCCAGGCCCCCTTAACCCGTTTGTTGAGGAAGTCTGCAAAGTGGAGCTGGGGCCCCGAGCAGGAGGCCGCTTTCAGAAGCCTCGCTGATGCTCTCGTGTCCACTGCCAACCTCAAGCTGCCCGACCTGAACCGGCCGTTCGTGATACAAACCGACGCGAGCGACCGGGGACTCGGTGCGGTTTTGCTCCAAGAGCACGAAGGCGCGCTCCGACCGGTCGCCTTTGCCAGCGGATCATTGACGCCCGCCGAAACCCGATACAGCGTGACCGAACGGGAGTGCCTTGCCATGGTGTTCGCGCTCCGTAAGTTCGACATGTTCGTTGACGGGACGACCTTTATCATTGAGACCGACCACGCCGCTCTTAAATGGCTCACACGCCTCCGAGAGCCGGCCGGTCGCCTGGCGAGATGGGCTTTGACGTTGCAGCGCTACGACTATGAGGTGTGCTACAGAAGGGGAAGCACGAACGTTGTGGCCGACGCCTTGTCTCGGGCCCCCGTTGCGTTTGCGGACCCTTCCACGTCAGAAACTCAGCCGAAATGTGTGATTGCGTCCGAGCCACGCACAGCCCAGTCCGACGAGACACCGGCACCCCCGGGGCTCTCTGACGGAACCGTGAACCATGTCGACTCTTTTGGAGGCGTGGGGATCCCATTTAGCAAACAAGAGCTACGAGAAGCTCAGCAGAACGATCCATTTTGTCGAGAAGTAATCGACGGGCTCCTTGGAGAGCGCGACTCGTCGGAGTCAGGCGGCGCGGCCGCCGGGCGATCAGCTGGTATTGCTGGAAACGCCCAGCGTCGGGAAGCCACTGGTAATGTGGTTGGCGCATTGGATTCGTTCTTTCTGGATGCTGACGGGCTTCTTTTGCGGTACATACCATCTGAGAACGACACCTGTGATCCGTTCAAGGTGGTGGTGCCCCGAGGGCTGAGAGGCGCGCTTTTGCGCTTCTATCACGACACGCCAACGGCCGGACACGCGAGTGGCCCCAAGACTTATCATAAGTTGTGTCACTTCGCCACCTGGCCCAACATGAAGAGCGACGTACTGAGATACGCCCGGTCGTGCCACCTGTGCCAAAGCCTCAAACCGCGAGGCGGCAAAGCCCCGGGCTTGTTGCAGCCCATCAAGAGTCAGCACGCCTGGTCTCTTGCGGCGTGCGACATCGTCGGCCCCTTTCCAAGGAGCCCGATGGGTCATCAGTACCTGCTGGTTGTCACTGGTCACTTCAGCAAATGGGTCGAACTATTTCCCCTCCGAACGCTGACGGCTCGAGTGATCCTAGATAAGCTAATGGAGGTGTTCTCACGCTTTGGGTACCCTCGGGCTTTGATAACGGACAATGCCAGCGTCTTCACGTCAAAGGTATTCGTGGACACCTGTGCGGCTCTCGGCATTAAGCACAACAGGACCACGACGTACCACCCCCAGTCGAATGTGACCGAACGCGTGAACCGCAATCTCAAACCTATGCTTGCAGCTTATGCGGAGCGGCACAAGGATTGGGACACCTATCTCACTCAGATTGGGTTTGCCCTCCGATCCACGGTCAACCGATCGACGGGATTCACCCCAGCCCTACTGACTTTTGGGCACGACCTCATGAATCCCATGGACCGGGTTCTGGCAGCCAACGGCGGGGTGAACGACGCGCAGCCAGCCTATGCTGACTACGCCCGGCAGCTCCAGTTTCGGTTAACGGATGTCTTTTCCGAAGCTCGCCGAAATCTGGAAGCGGCGCAGGCTAGCCAAAAGGCCCAGTATGACCGCACGCACAGAGATGTCCGCTATCAGGCGGGCGACTTCGTGCTTAGGCGCACGCACGTGCTTAGCGATGCAAGCAAGGCCTTTTCGGCCGCGCTGGCGCCAAAGTGGTCGGGCCCATACCGAGTCAAAAATACATGCTCCCGCCTGGTCTATAAGCTAACGGACCTACAATCTAGGGACGTGGGTGGACCGGTACACGTCTGCGACCTCAAACCTTACACAATGAGGGAGGACGAGCCGACCGAGGACCACTGTTTCACGCGGCTGCAGACACACTCGCGACGACGCGGTGTCAACGACCAAGTGTCGGCCCCCCGCTACAGGTTGCGGAGTCATCGAAAAGGACGGCTATAAAATTCCTATCAACCGGGCAACCCCTGCTTGCCTCGGTAGGTCGCCGCATCCTCGGCCACCGAGTTCAGCTTGCGTACGCAGAACGCCATATCCTGTTAATGGCACCGCGTGGTCTGCATTCCGACTGAAACCTCCCTTTTTGCGGTTGGGCCGGTTAATGTAGGCAGGCTGCCCGAGTTCAGCTATTGACGACCCCGCTAACAAGCCTATTCTCGGAAACGTGTCACCCCCTCGGTGGCGATGTTTTCTGTCGGCCAGGAGCATGGCGCCCTTCTCCCGGTCCCGCCAAAGCGATCCTTGAGAAGGAGCGCCTCCGAGAGATTTTACGACTTTCGACGAGGGGTTGGCCCACTGACTTTTGCCCAAGCCCCGTTTCGAAGTCGTATGTTCCACCCCCATCCCCCACCACGCGTATGATGGGGGACCGAGTGGAGTTTCCTTGCCGTATGCGGGGAGATGCTCCGAAATTCCGCCCCGGGGGTTTCCTTCCCTTCTTCCCTCTCATGTAGGGATACGAGGGCGAGGGAGGAACAAGAGACATTTTGACGTCCCGACAAGTGTGCGAGCCGGGATCCAGTTTGCACTTAGGAGCCATGCAAGAACAGCAGCAACTTGGAGACGGAGCTGGACGGGGGCCGCGGGCCTCGACGGCCTGGCCTTCGTGGAGGGGGCAATGGAGACCATCTTGGAGGCGGCGCCCCTACGGCCCTGGCCCTGATTCCCGCCGAGACGGTCAACACGGGGTTCGGGAGCATCCCCGGTCAGCGGCTCCCTCTCCCCAGGGCACCGCCCGGCGCCACCCGTCCGCAGAGTCCAATGGTCGCCACGAGATCCGGGAGCAACCCCGGTCAGCGGCTCCCTCCCCCCAGGGCGGCGCCCGGCGCCACCCGTCCGCGGACTCACGCCGAGACGGTCGCCACGGGGTCCGGGAGCAACCCCGGTCAGCGGCTCCCTCCAGGGCCGCCTCGGGGACACCGACACAGTCCTCCTCGGAAACCCCGTCTCCTGGGGCTGGGGCGGCCCCGCTCCCCGCCACCAAATACACCCGCCACGTCCCAACATGGACGTGGCATCAAGGGACCGGGCCGCCGCACGGATTCGTCTCCTGGCGGGGATGGTCGGAACAACGGCGGCCCAGACCGGGGGTCCCTTGCGACAAGCTGCCCTCGCTCTTTCGGGGCCGCACGGTCCAGGACGCGGACCGGGAGGCCCAGGGCGCCTCCATGACGCCGGACCCCGCGGCGGTGTACTGTGAGGGCTGCGGGGTCCTCCGTATCAACGAGATCCACGACGTCAGCAAAATCCATCGGAGCCGGGTCCGGGTGCCCGTGGTGGTCCCCCCGCCTGCCCCGCCTGACCTGCACGCCGCCCTCGACCAGCCTGGTGCCGTGGACGCCGTGCTGTCGTACATGGCGCGACGGCCGGAGTTCGCGGCCGCCATCTTGGACGGCAGCCTCTTCAGAGTGCCAGTGGACGTGGCGATGGACGGGGTGAGTGGGGAGGCGGCACCGTCGGCGCCAGCGCTGAGCCCGGAGAAAGAGCGGCAGCTCACAGAAGAACTTTTGCAGTTTTAAAACGGGACTTTCGGACGACGGCGAACTCAAGAGTGTTTTTTTTTATTTTTTATTTTATGATGTATTATGTATTCGGGATTATGTATTATGTATGATGGATTATTATATATTTTTATGTATTTTGTAGTGTTACGTTGTTCATCTCTGTGCGCGTCATTTTGGAGGGGAATGAGAGCCGGCATCCCTTGTTGTAAAGGGGTGCTCAAGATCTTGAGGATGGGGGAATTGTGGGAGCCGCCCGCTCCACCTCCCTGATTAGGCCCTATGGCCGCGGGAAAAGCACTCCGAGCTGTCCAACTGCCAGCCGGAGCGCCCCGTTTCGTGCCTCGGAGGAGCAGCCATCTTGGCTGCTTACCCTCGCATCGCATGCCTCCTCCCCGTGCTCCCCCACCTTGCGGGGACACGCGAAACGTCCCCCTGGCGGTTGAACCTCCTTGGGTCCGAGGCTGAGGCCGCCAGCAGGCAGGGAGAAAGAAAGAGCGGGGCCTTGCGCCCCGCTTGAGGGGACTGCTCGCGGGGACATCCAACTGCTCGGACGTGTGGCCCGGCCCTCCCTGACGGCCCACCTCCGCGCCCGCTCTCGGGAAGGCACGACAAGGTAAGGTCTGTTCCTTCCTTGTCGAACTTAGCGTGTATCTTATCTGTATACGATTAACACGTAAAATAAACGCGCGATTATACCTTGCCTTCGGCGTGTCCGTTTGCTCCCTTTTGAGAGTCCCGGCTAACGGTTGCAGCCGACAGTTGAACCCGCCGCAGCGCTTAGCATGATACGCTGCGGAGTGGTAGGTTGAGTGGTCGGCCTCTCTGCCGGACGCCTCCACCCCTTTGAGACCTCCACACTAGAAAGGAGTAGTGGGATCAGGCGCCGACACGGAAAGGTCCCGGATGTACGCGACGGCGCTGCGGTCAAGGGGAACCGAAGGATCAGACCGGCCCCGAGCGTTCCCAAGGCCTTCAGCGACCAGCTTTGTCTGGCGGTTTGGCCGTTTCGCGGTATGGCAGCGCGAAGTGGCTCCCATTCTGAACTGATCTTTACCCCGTGTTTGCTGTCGTTTGTGGCCAATGAAGTGTCATGCCAAATTAGTGTTTAATCGCGTAGCAAATGCAATGAAAGCCGCTCTGGCTGCCCACTACATACAGCCTAATCAAGACATGCTTTAGTGGCGCCCCCTCGCGCCGTCGACACGGAGTGCGGCAGCCGTTGGCGCTCGCTCAGCTCACTACCCCTCCTCTAGTTCACGGCCACTCAAGCCAGGACCTACGACGTCATGAAGGAGGTTATTTTTTGCTTGTTTTCGTAATTCTAATTTGCCTATAACTTTTAAAATAAAGCGAAATTTGAGAAAAGAAAAGTTTCTTTAAGTTACTACGTTCAGTGCGCTCAGGTTTGGTACAAATTAAAAATTAGTAAAAAAGTCATTGCAGGGGCCCTTTAAGTTATATCAGCACTCGTCATATAAAGTAGTTTGTAAGAAAAGTTACGTATAATTCTTTGTTTTGGCATATATTGTTAACAGCGGAACGATCACTGCTTTTGTGCACTTCCCCGCACCACTTGCAGCATACATTCTATACATACAAAACAAGAAGGAAGTCGATGTGGGCCAGGAGTACATGGGTTGCACTGACGTCAAATCGCGTACTTTTGAGAACCATGTAAGAGGAGGAGGGAGAAGTTGCTTTTGTAAGAATTTTGAGTGACGGGTTAACCTTCCATAATCTTCTGTTAGGAGGATAGCGACGCCCGTGCAAATCCGGAAAGCACAAAAGGGGGTCCTGATAAGAGGGGAGCTGCTTCTTGCCCTTGTCCCTGGTGGTCATCGGAGCGCTCTTCGAATGACGTCACGTACAACCCACGTATAGAAGAAAAAGATGCCTTTTTTAAAACAATACTATGCCCCCCCCCCCCCCCCCCCCCGTTTTGTGAAATCTTTACTGACTTTTTAACAGCATATAGTTCTTGGCATTCTTTATCTCTCGATGGACCAGTGATTCGTCATCACGCAATCACAGTGATAACTCATGACATAGTAATTCGTTTTGCTGCATCAATACAATATCATAGCGGCTCTGATGATTCCGCTGGGCCGAGTACGCCCGGCTTCAATTAAACTCAAGAAGAGTGGCTGTTTGGGCTAGTTGGTTGGGCGCTTCGTTTACGTCCTGTCCCCCTTCGTCTTCGTGTTTGCTGCGCACGCACACATTTGGTCTTGCCGCCCTCGCCTCGTGGCCTTCTATGGAAGATCGGGTTCCCATTTCCTGCCGAACGACCGCAGCTTGGAGTCCAAAGGTATACATCGGCGCATCGCGTCTCCAGAAAGAAAGCAAGGGAAGGGGGAGAGCTAAACAGCAAGGCCTTCTCTTTCTTTAGAGGGAAGAGAAGAGAGGGACAGTCTATGGCTCCGAAAAACGAGAGGTGCGGAGGTGTCGAATACGGTGTGTGTATGTGTGTGTGTGCCCGGGGGGGGGGGGGGGGCGGGGGGGCAGAGAATTGGTATCGGGAATGAAGACAGCGGCGTCATTTTATAGTTTTAGTTTTAGTTGAAACGTTCTTGAGGACTCTTTCGACGTTGTGGTGACGCAACCATATTGGAACCGCAATTTCAGAAGCGGCCTAAAATAAGCTTGTTTAGCCTGTTGTCTCGAGAATACATAAAAAAAAGTCGACCATTAAGTTTGCCCCGTTGTTAGTCGTACTACTGGCAATCTATAAAAAAAGTTTGAACAAAATAAAAAATGGCCTTTTTGAAAAAAAAAACAAATTCAAATATATGAAAATTTAAGGCTTTTAATGAATTCTGAGCCAAATAGGAAGTTTTAGTGAACATCACAAACACGAAACGCACATCGCCAAATAGCTGATGATATTAGCTACCTACCGATAGTTTTTTCATGTCGCTGATGCTAATGGTTCGTCTGCTATAGCAACCCCAATTTCAAGCAAAATTGCTCGGGGTCGCAACTTTGCGATTTTTTTTATAAAAAAAATCGGTCGACGATATACACTCCTACATTTTTGTAAATATGTTCCGCACTTTTGTCTTTCAGGTGAAAAAATATTAACGTCTGAAGTTAGGTAAAGAATTTACAATAAATGAACAAACTCGACAGATATTCAAATTGAGTTTATTACGTGTTTCACCTCGTGGCATTAAGATTTTTTTTTCTATTGAACAGCTTACATATGATTTTTCCTAAGGGCCATTTTGTTCATCACGGGAACAGAGCTATCACATATATTAGTTTCAAAAAAATCGAAAGACCCACCCCGACAAGATTGTTCGAATTCAAATGAAACCACCCAGGCAAAGTATGCACTGAAACTCTAGGTTTCCGTTTTCTCCAATGCCCCGAATTTCGAGCATCTCTATAGGAGATGGCTGTAGAGACGACGGACACTCCATAACCGAGAACTCAACCAGTCAGAAAAAAAGTGGCGGTAATGAGTTTTCGATCGGTCGTCGGTTCTCTGTTTCATGCCAATATTCGTGGTGGCCAAAGCGGTGGCCATCGGTTTCACAAAACACTAGAGGATCACACCACATTTACGCGTTCACTCTCTGTCAGCACTCCTTATAGGGCATAACCCCCCACCCCCCCACCCTTTATGTTGACACCTGACTGTAAAGTGAGGAGTGGACTTGATCACCGTGCCCAGACACGTAAACCAAAAGAAGCACCGCCTGTACCCTCTAAGACGATGCTCTTAGCCTCGCGCCGGGAGCTTTTCAGCCCTGCCTCAAGAGCGTGCTAGAATAAAGTAGCCTGCATCAAAGACAAAGAAAATTCGACGCCCTCGCGCA
This sequence comes from Ixodes persulcatus, assembly GCA_013358835.2. Lineage (NCBI taxonomy): Eukaryota > Metazoa > Arthropoda > Arachnida > Ixodida > Ixodidae > Ixodes > Ixodes persulcatus. Next base: position 218,639 of record JABSTQ010010809.1, on the reverse strand, counting down.
AGGCTGTATCCTCTGTTAAGCGAGTTCTGAACCCGCGAATCGAGGGGTACGGACCACTGTTTGTTGTCTGTGCAGATGGCGGGAGACGTAGAACAGGTTGGGAAGGGTGAAATGGTGTCAGAGACAAAAAAAAAATAAACACAAAGAGCTTTCTTCTCCCCGGGAAAAGAAAACAAAAACACGATGGTAGGCGACGGAGAGCTTAATCGGCGTTGTCTTACTTGATCTTTGTTTTTCGTATGTTTGTAGATGCCTTGTCCGTTTTCCTAGTGGTTTACTGACCGCTCATACAAAAAAATCGTGTATTCTTTTGGGGTATTTTCCCTTTCCCGTTGTTTTCTATATTGTTGAACTTGCTCTCTTTAATGTAAATATGTTCCAAAAGCCAGGGGTGGTCATAATGAAAAAAGTTTACTCTGGATTAACTCAACAAAAAAAAAATATAACAATAACACAGACGTTTTGCCACCTATCCGGGTGGCATCATCAGTATGAACTGGCCCGGTGGTGGGGAGAGTCAAACCAATCGACTCTAATCTAACAAGTCTCCGTAAACGTCCAGTAGGGGGCCCGGTTTGTGTCGCACGCCCTGGGGTCACGGCGAATAACCCACGATTCCAGGAACTTCGTCAGGCCCCAACGCTCTTCACGAGCCAAGGTCGCCGCATTGTCGAAGTCAAACGTGTGTCCGGTTGTCCAGCTGTGGTTGACGAGCTCAGACTTGCTTCTCGTGGCATGCATGGCCTTCATCACATCTCCGGCGATTTTTGAGCTACCTCAACTAACTATATTTTCTGACTCTCAGGCCTTTACCCTTTCCGGTACGCTATTTAGTATCGCGAAATTCATAATAGTTATTGCTAAATCGACAAATGAAAATGATGCAAAAACCAACATTCAAATATACCCGCAATTTCAGTGCCGTCAGTGGCGGGCAGGCTTGCCAGTCAAGCGAGCTGTCTAAAAAATAGAATATGCCAATCTTTTGTTCCGCGCTGTTGCGCGGCTCCTGGAGCGAGCTTCTAAAGCATTCATTTGACACAATGAAACTGCTTCAAATCAGTTGGGAACAAATTCTACAGTCCAAAGAGTGAACCCCTGCACTTCCACTGACGTCACTTTTTCGTTGTTGCCAGTAGAGACTTTCAGTTTGAAAAACACGGTGAGGACGAAAATTTAAAATTCAATAACTTCGTGAAGGAAAAATTAATTTAACCTAATATTTAGGATACTATTTTAGCGATGTTGTTTGGCGAGTTTAGCCAAATTTCAAGCAAATCGGGGACCATGAAGAATTCGCCGGAGTACCCCTTTAAGCCGAGTGCTCCTCTGTCTGCCGGTTTCTCCAATGTACGTGGAGTAGGCAGTCGACACAGTTAGCCTTGTACACCACACCTGTCTGGGCGTTGCGGGGGTAATATCTTTCGGCTTGGAAACGCCTTCGCCAAAGTGTATGCAGGCTTAAACACGGTCCGGATGCCCATAGGGGTCAAAGCTCTTCTAATCGAGTCCGAGGTTCCCCGGACCGGACGTAGGGAATACACACTGTCTGCTTCCTTTTGCCTCCAGTGTCAACTCTGCACTCTGGCATGCGCTAACGCGCGTCACTTCTGAAGGATCCTGGATAAATGCGCTTGCCCAAGGAAGTGGAGATCCTTGTCAGTTCGCGGGACCGGAGGTCATCGTTTGAAGACAACACATCACAACGCGACAACAGTGCCCGTACCACGGCGCGCTTGTGTTCCGCCGGGTGATGGGAATGAAAGCACAAAGCATTTCCGCTGTCACACGGTTTACGGTACACTTCAGTCTCTACGGCACCACCACCCACCCGGCGCACCAATACGTCCAAAACGGCAGCACACCGTCCCTCTCAGTTTCACACATGAACTGGTTAGCCGTAAGTATACTAATCAGTGCCAATTCAAAAGCATGCAAGTTCACCTTTTTCAGGATTACGAAAGTGTCATCAACATACCGGCAGTACATTTTCAAGGTGAAAGACAATGAGTTCATGACCAACTTCTCCACATACTGCATTACCAAATTGGCCACCGTAACGGAGACCGAGCTTCCCATCGGACAACCTTCAATCTGATGGTACACCACGTTGTCAAAAGTGAAGTAAGTCTGGTTTAAACAAAACCGCAACAAAATCACAATATCCTCTACCAGTAAGGCCGTGCGGGATCCCAAAGTGCAATCATCTAGCAAGCGTTTTTCCACGACATCAAAAGCTAACCCAATTGGCACATTCGTGAACAAAGACGCGACGTCAAAGGAAGCCATTACTTCGTCATCCTCAAGCTCTTGCTTACGGACAGCTGTTACGAATTCCCGAGAGTTCGCAACAGACAGCGTGTTTTCCTCAGTCAACGGCCTCAGCAACTCCACAAGAAATTTCGAGAGGTCGTAGGTAGGCGATCCAATAAACGAAACAATCGGACGTAGAGGACAGCCCTCCTTGTTAACCTTTGGTAGCCCGTAGATTGGGGGGGTGGAACCATCGGACGAAAAAAGGTGGCGATAAAGAACCTCATCGAGCCTTCCCCTCCTCTTAAGCCTGCGCAAATAATCCACAAATTGTCTTTCTGATCGCGCAGTAGGATCAACGTTCAAATTTACAAAGTGCAAAGGGTCACTAAGAACCTTATACATTTTCTCTTTATAATCGCTTCGGTCTAACAGAACAGTGCCCTTACCCTTGTCTGCCTCAAGGATTACGACGGAAGTATCTGAATTTAAATCAGCCAATGCCGCGGGTTCCCATCCACTCAGGTTAGCCGGGACTTTCTTAGCGTTTGCCAAAGTGCTTACGATCCGGCTCCGGGCCAAGTTGACCCCGGATACGTCACGAATATGCCGCAATCGTTCTTCGACCTCTACAATGATATCCTGTTTTGGAACCCTTCGCGGCGCCACAGCAAAATTCAGACCTTTCGACAAACGACTCACGTGATCTTCAGACAGTTGTTTTGAGGACAGATTATGCACGGCTGCCGCACTGTTTAGTCGTTGCGCGCGTTCCGGAAGCAAACGGGACAAGTTTTGACGGTGGACCTCACTACACTTTTTCCGTTCCAACTCCTCCGCTTGAATCCGTGCCCTGATGACGTCATGAAAATCGCTGGGCAGGAGCTTCGTATGGAGGCACGCCTCCGCAGCTGATACCCGACGTCTTGCCTCATGGATCTGTTGCTTGTTGTCCAGAATCCGGGCTTTTAAGGAGTAGACGCTGAAATCACGTGCGAGTTTGCGGCTATGAGGGGTGTCGACGAGTGCCCTACAGCACAAGCTCCTGGGCACCACATTGTAGTTAAGGCATTCGTAGTTGAACCGCAAGTGCGACTCCACTCGGACGATCTTTGTAGATGTCGTTTCTTTGTTCACGAATGTGCCATTTGGGTTGGCTGTTGATGTCGTGGAAAAACGTTTGCTTGATGATTTCACGTTGGGATCCCACACGGTCTTACTGGTAGAGTATATTGTGATCTTGTTGCGGTTTTGTTTAAACCAGATTTACTTTACTTTTGACAACGTGGTGTACCATCAGATTGAAGGTTGTCCGATGGGAAGCCCGGTGTCCGTTACGGTGGCCAATTTGGTAATGGAGTATGTGGAGAAGTTGGTCATGAACTCATTGTCTTTCGCCTTGAAAATGTTTTGCCGCTAGGTTGATGTCACTTTCGTAATCCTGAAAAAGGTGAAGTTGCATGCTTTTCACTTGGCACTGAATAGTATTCTTACGGCTATTCAGTTCACGTGTGAAGCTGAGAGAACGGTCTGCTGCCGTTTTTGGGCGTATTGGTGCGCCGGGTGAGTGGTGGTGCCGTAGAGACTGTAGTGTACCGTAGACCGTGTGACAGCGGAAATGCTTTGTGTTTTTATTCCCATCTCCCGGCGGAACACAAGCGCGCCGTGGTACGGGCACTGTTGTGGCATCGCGATGTCTTGTCTTCGAACGATGACCTCCGGTCCTGTGAACTGACAAGGTTCTCCACTTCCTTGGGCAGGCGCAATTATCCAGGATCCTTCATAAGTGACGCGCGTAAGCGCATGCAACAGTGCAGAGTAGACACTGGAGGCAAAAGGAAGCCGATCGTGTGTATTCCCTATATCAGGGGAACCTCGGACTCGATTAGAAGAGCTTTGAACCCTTTGGGCATCCGGACCGTGTTTAAGCCTGCGTACACTTTGGCGAAGGCGTTTTCCAAGCCGAAAGACATTACCCCCGCCAACGCCCAGACAGGTGTGGTGTACAAGGTTAACTGTGTCGACTGCGACGCCACGTACATTGAAGAAACCGGCAGATGGAGGAGCACTCGGCTTAAGGAGCACAGAATAGATGTGATGAAGGCCACGCATGCCACGAGAAGCAAGCCTGAGCTCGTCGACCACTGCTGAATGACCGGACACACGTTTGACTTCGACAATGTGGCGACCTTGGCCCGTGAACAGCGTTGGGGCCCGAGGAAGTTCGTGAAATCGTGGTTTATTCGCCGTGAACCCAGGGCGTGCAACACAAACCGGGGCTCCCTACCGGACGTTTACGGACACTTGTTAAATTAGAGTCGACTGGTTTGACTCTCCCCACCACCGGGCCAGTTAATACTGATGATGCCACCCGGATAGGTGGCGAAACGTCTGTGTTGTTGTCATACTTTTTGTTGTTGAGTTAAGCCAGAGTAAACTTTTTTCATTATTGCTCTCTTTATGCTGCTAAATTTTTTTCTCGTATTGCTCCAGTTACTATATCATGCTCATATTAAAAAAAAAGAAACGTAACCTGTAATTAAAGTTATTCGTTACCAATATTTTGTAGCAATATTACATTACTAATTACTTCCGAAAAAAGTAAAGTTGGCATTACAAAATTACTTTAAAAAGTAATGGATTAAAGAAATCCGTTTCTTGTAACGGATTACTTCCCAAGGCTGCTCCGGAGTAGGTTACGGCGTAGACGTTGGGGACTGTGCGCAGGCAATCATCGCTCCTCTGCCCAGGCCAATATAGCTCCGGGAAGGACTCGCCATGGGTAGTGCGAGTGTATTCCCGAGAAAGGGGCTTCTACACACGGAGAACAGAGTTCTGGCTTTCGCGCTGCGCCGCGGCAATGGACGAGCTTTGCCTTGGCCTATTGCCAGTGCCAGTTTTCTTCATTTCTTTATTTATTTATTGACATTTATTCAAAAACGTCGCGAAACCCTTCGGACGTTTCTTCAATATTTCCGCCGCCTTCAGCACGAGAAGGAAAATATATCTCGCACCGAGAGCGTGAGGATTTGATGGCGGGCCGGCTTGCCATCACGTGTCAACCGCGCAACGGCAGGTCGGCGGGGCTGATGACAAATGGTACCCACTTTATTTACTTATCTTTATTAAACAAGAGGAAGAGAGACGGCACTGGCATTAGCCCAAGGCAAAACTCGTCCATGCCCGCGGTGCAGCGCTAGAGCCAAAGCTGTGTTGTCCCTGTGTAGAAGAGGCCCTTTCTCGCCAATAGACACGCACCAGGACACGGCGAGTCGTTCCCAGAGGTATATTGGCCTCGGCAGTGGGGCTATGATCGCCCCGGCACAGTCCCATACAAGTAAACCAAACCGACTCCGGAAGCCTCTGCCCATGCGCTTTCTGGTAGCGAGGGAAGGTGGAGCGGTGGGCAGTGCGGCAAAGTCGTCCAAACACGCAGAAGAAAGGGAAGTCAATTCGGTGAAAGGGGAATTCGGTCGGAAAATAAGTCAAAGAGGGGACGAAGAAGAAAGAACCCAGAGCCAAAAAAAGAAGTATGAAAATACAAGTAGCCCGTGGCCCGTATAATAATATAATATAATATAATGCAATATAATATAATATAAGCACACTCGAACGGACAATGGGAGGCCCAGAGTTCAAATTCTGGTTCCACCGTTTACAATAGCTTTAGGCGGTTTCGTAAAATAATGATTCATTCGATGAAGTACTTTTCAGTGATCTGCATACTTATGAATGTTATGTATATATATATATATATATATATATATATATATACATATATATATATATATATATATATATATATATTCATGTATATATATATATATATATATACAGGGTGTTTTTTAAGCTTAACAGATTTGTTTAAAAAAGCCGTAAAAGTTTCACTTATGCCGCTGGTGGAGGTGAGTTATACGGCCAGAGGGTCAGATTATAGGGGGCTAATTATAATGATCAGTCGGCTAATTAATTAAAATTCGTTAATTGACTTTTTAATTAATGAAAATGGACTTATGGTTCCAATTAGAAATTTGTTCAGCGTCGTCGAACACCCCAAAATCAGTCATTTTCAAAAATACTTTGAGCGCGTGAGAAGCGTAGTAGTGAACTGAAGTTACCGCTCGTGGAGCAGGTACAAAACTAGAGGTTGCGATAAGGCGCCCGTGCGATTTTACCGTCTCTTATCTAGCCCCAGCCTTGTACCTGCTCCACGAGTGGTAGCTTCAGTGCACTACTGCGCTTCTCACGCGCTCAAAATCTTTTTGGAAATGACTGCTTTAGGGGTTTTCGATGATGCTGAGCAAGTTTCTAATTGGAACCATATGTCTATTTTAATTGATTAAAAAGTTAATTAACGAATTTTAATTAATTAGCGAAATGATCGTTACAATTAGCCACCTATAATATGTCCCCCTGGCCATATAACTCACCTCCACAAGCTGCATAAGTGTAACTTTCACGGCTTTTTATACAAATCTGTTAAGCTTAAAAAAAAACACCCTATATATATATATATATACATATATATATATATATATATATATATATATATATATATAAGGAAGGTCCGCACTTTATGTTCCTCTTTGCGTCAACACCTTTTTAGTTTATTTCTTTGTATATAAATGCACAATTTTTCTAGTGTCACACAATCGGCCTGCGCTTCGATAACCCTAGGCACAAGCTGGGAGATAGCAAACATGAAGGGGGGGTAACATGGCACAACACACGACATATTCATACACTTTTGCGTTGTTACTGTGTTGTTCGTTTCTCTCTTCAGTCTTAATAATTTGGCTTGTTTAGATATTTAGACAGCGTGTAGTTGATCAGCCATTTCAAAGTTGCGACGTGTCACTCGCTGTAGATGAGAAATTTAGCCAGTGCAGTACAACTGCTATCCTGGGGTCTTTAAGGGCACAGGGTAAGGTAAAATGAAAAAAAAAAAAATTAGTTTTTTTTGCATTTTGAAATTTTTTTTTCTTTCTGCACATTTTTTATTGTCACAGTGTTCTTCGAATGTTATATTTCGGGATGAAAATCACTTCTTCCGCAAGCAAGTAGCAGGTGACAACACCCCCTTTTGGGATACGCTGCCTGTTTATCGATGAATTTTCCACCAAACCAAAGTTTAAACCAGACCTAAAAGCTTGTCCGGTAACATATAATCTAAAAACAATGTCTGGCAACTATTGCATAGCTCTTTTTCAACCAAGACAATCTCGACACGCTGTGCACGTTTTTTTCAGGGGTGTACCATGTGTACATTCAAGCGTTTGTGTTTTTGTAACAACAAAATGGCGGCATTGGATGCTGTTCTTTTATTCAATGGTGGCAATATTGTACAAGGGTTTTGCATTGAACGCAGGGTTCCATCCTGTCGATGGAACCTTGTGTGGAACACCATCAAGTGGCTGGGGGAGGTTGACATCACTTGAAAATACTTTAGGGACCACGCCACACGGCAGGTCACAAAAGAGGCCCGGCAAGCAAGCGATAAGCCTAAAGGCGAAGATGTGACTTTAGCAATGCCTTCCAAGCTGGCGGCTATTGAAAAAAATGACTCTGAGGCTGTTGGTGCTGTTAAGAATGGAACCTTCGGCAACCTTTTTCGAGTTTCAACGCTGCGGAAACGAGTCCCGAAACGAGTCCCGACGTGTTCTGGACTGTCGCCCACCTGTCGAAGTCTGCCCGAAACGAGTCCCGACGTGTTCAAGACCGTCGCCCAGCTGTCGTGGTCTGCCCGAAACGAGTCTCAACGCGTCCGTGACGTCAACGGGACGTGTGTGTGTGTGCGTGTGGGTTCGTGCGCTCCGGAAGGGGAGAGAGGCCTGGCCTAACTCCGGAGAACCATGGCTATGACGCATTTCTGGCTACGACGCGGCGGGCTTTGCTGCAACGCACTTGGCGGTCGCACCTGCTGCCCTGGCGGAGAGTGAGGGAGAAAACGGACCCCTATATAAGGCGGGGCGGGAGGCTGCTGAGTGGTTCTCTTGGATTTGACGACTGTATCGCTACCATGTAATTAAACCGTTCGTTACGTTACCAATTCTCCCACCTCCACTGGACCCCTGGGTTCTTCTCTTCGGGGAATGGTCGTCGTCACGAGCCAGGAAGCCTCCGGACGTGCGACCTAAGCCCCGCCTCGAACAACTGGTTGGCAGCGGTTGGGATCGGACCATGCGACATCGTGCTACATCTGTGGGTGAGCGTTTGGACTTTGCTTTGAGATTCGCCAGGCTTCAGATTATGGGTAATTAATTTTGAACTGCTTGGAATCCTTAGTGTTTGACTCGTGCGCTAGGTTTTGGTATAACCTCGCGACAAGTTTTAGAACAAAGCCAAAGCTAAAAAGCAGAGATCATGGATCTAATGAGGTTACTGAGAACAGATTTACTCTGTTTATGTGAAGAATTGGGTGTGGAGGTGGAGCAAAAGATGAAGAAATCTGAGATCAGTAAAGCGATTTCAGAGAGCGCGGAAGCAGAGGAAATTAAAATTGCGTGGGAACTGCTTCAGAACGCTAAGAGCGAAGCTGCAGCTAGAGAGGAACGAGAACGAGAGCAGGCTGCAGGGAAAGAGGAACGAGAGCAAGCTGCAGCTAGAGAGGAACGAGCGCAGACTGCAGCGAGAGAGGAACGAGCACAGACTGCAGCGACAGAGGAGCGAGCGCTGAGAAGGCTAGAGCTCGAAATTGAACACCAGCGATTAAACTCGCAGAACAGTAGAGTTGGGGCTCCGGTACGAGCAAGTGAGACCGAGTCGTATCAAATGAAGAAGCTCATGCAGCCGTTTAAAGTTGGGGAAGACGTTGGCCTATTCTTAGTTAACTTTGAGAGGACATGTGAGAAGTTGAGCTTCGCCCCAGAAACGTGGCCGCAACGGCTTTTGACTCTGTTGCCCTGTGAGGCTGCAGAGGTTGTCGCGCGCCATAGTGCTGGAGACGCGGACGACTACGACAAGGTGAAGTCCAGCCTTTTTGAAGCGGTACCGCCTTTCTGCCGAGGCGTTCCGTCAAAGGTTTAGAAACGCATCCAAAAAGAGCAGCGAGGGCTACTCGGAATTCGCGTACGGGCTTAAAACCAACCTGATAGAATGGTTGAAGAGCGAGGAAGTGTACGAAAGCCGAGACAAGGTAGTCGAGTGTGTGTGCCTCGAACAGTTCTTTCGTAGCATTCCGCAGTCAGTCAAGCTCTGGGTGCAGGACAGGGTGGGAGTCGACTCTGTCGAAAGGGCCGCTGAGCTAGCCGAAGAGTACGCAACGCGTAGAAAGCTGAGCGGAGAGGAAAGCGAATCCGGCCGAAGCGATCAGCGCAAGACCTTCCGACAGGGTAATGGCTCGCGAGAAAACGGGCCCGAGAAGCCCGAAGCAGGACAAAAGGTCCCAGAAAAGAGCGCAGAACACTCGAACGGAGACGAGGCGCGGAAAAGCCCAACAGGGCAGTTCGAGGCAAGGAAGCCGTTCCTGTGCTACAACTGTCAGGAGCCGGGACACACAGCGGCCAGATGTAAGAAACCGCGGGTGGTGTTCTCGTACGTGAACGGTAGTGACGAGGACCTGAAGCTCCTTCGTCCCTATCTTCACGAGCTCCAGGTAAACGGAAAGCCGTGCAGGGTGCTTCGGGACAGTGCAGCGACGATGGACGTTGTTCATCCGTCGTATGTAACGCCATCCGATTTTACGGGAAAGGTAGTTTGGATCAAGCAGCTGCTCGAAAAGCACAGTGTCTGTCTGCCTATGGCGACAGTAAAGATAACTGGCCCGTTCGGAGAGCTAGTAACCGAGGCGGCTGTCTCGCAAACAGACCCGTTGGAGTATCCTTATTTGTTTTCTAACCGGTCAGATTTCCTGCTTCGCGAAAGGGGTCAACAACTGGGAGAAGGGCTAGTTCAGTCATGTACGAGGTCCAAATCGCGTCAGGTCGCCCCTTTGTTGACGAGGGATCCAGAGCCAGAGGCAGCTGACGGGGAGCAAGCACTCCCAGAGTTGGAGGCAGAAAACCGGGATGAGAGGAACCAGGTTGTAGAACAGCCTGACCTCACGCCGTCCCAACGCGCCGGCGGAAAAGGCGGAGGAAGAGGGGATCAGTGAAAGATCTCTCGTAGCTCCGGCGTCGCGTAACTTTGGTCCTCTGCTACGAGTAGACAGAGTGTCTTTGACAGTCGAGCAGAAGAGCGACCCTAGTGTGTCAGGGTTTCGCTGTACAGCTCAGGAGATTGCTAGTACCAATGTGACGGGGAACGAAAGAGGCGGATTGTTTTATCGGCGCTATAAGGACCGCATTTTCACGTCTAGAAATCACGTGAAAATCGATCACTATGACTTCAGCGTAAGAAAAACAAAAGGCAAATTTAACGGCAATACCGATGGGTTGAGCAGATTTTTCTGACATCACGAAAAATAGTAGGGATGATCTCAGAGGTCTTCGTCATCCACGGGAATGAGGATCTAAGTGGGAGCACTTCGTTAAAACCCCAAAAGGACCTCACAAATTGCGAAGAGTTTTTGTCTTTTGTATTTTGTTCTTAGTGACCTCGTTGGAAAAATGAGTTTTTTTGGCGACAGGTGGTCTCGATACCCGGAATTGTACCAAATTTTGGTAATCCGTAATCCAGTCTGGCGGGTCTGTGGCGAATTCCGAGCGTTTGACTGCGGTGTGGCGTGGTGTTGTGGGGGACTTTTCCGCTGATGCCTCCGTTGTGAGAGGTTTGGGAGTTTGTTTGGTGCTTGCAGCGTCTTCTCAAGGCCTACTCCAAGCCCACCTCTTCAGGCCAGCGATTGTAATACCGGCCATTCGAGGTTTCCCTGGCCCCGGAGGGGCTGTTAAGAATGAAACCTTCGGCAACCTTTTTCGAGTTTCAACGCTGCGGAAACGAGTCCCGAAACGAGTCCCGACGTGTTCTGGACTGTCGCCCACCTGTCGAAGTCTGCCCGAAACGAGTCCCGACGTGTTCAAGACCGTCGCCCAGCTGTCGTGGTCTGCCCGAAACGAGTCTCAACGCGTCCGTGACGTCAACGGGACGTGTGTGTGTGTGCGTGTGGGTTCGTGCGCTCCGGAAGGGGAGAGAGGCCTGGCCTAACTGCGGAGAACCTTGGCTATGACGCATTTCTGGCTACGACGCGGCGGGCTTTGCTGCAACGCACTTGGCGGTCGCACCTGCTGCCCTGGCGGAGAGTGAGGTAGAAAACGGACCCCTATATAAGGCGGGGCGGGAGGCTGCTGAGTGGTTCTCTTGGATTTGACGACTGTATCGCTACCATGTAATTAAACCGTTCGTTACGTTACCAATTCTCCCACCTCCACTGGACCCCTGGGTTCTTCTCTTCGGGGAATGGTCGTCGTCACGAGCCAGGAAGCCTCCGGACGTGCGGCCTAAGCCCCGCCTCGAACAGTGCCAATAGAAATGTGTTGTTCACGAGTTTTTTAGTACATAGGTACCATTTTTTCTTTAGCCTGACATTATAGAGGGTTGACTTTTTATTGCTACCACCTACATTGATGTTGAAAAATACTGAACTAAAATTAAGAATATGCACTTAGCAGGTTTTGAGTTATACATGAAATACATGAAATACATGAAAAAAAATTCAGTACTAGAATAAAAAAATTAGAAAAAATAATACTTATTTCAGAATGGTTCAGATAATTCTAGTTCAGTAAATAAAACACAATATTTCGAACAAAATATTGCATACATACCAGGAATGCTCCCAATAGTCACCTAGAAAAATGTTCCTCAACATGGCCTCAAATGCATGGGCAGTATAGAACTTACACTGTGCCCTTAAATAGCACCACGCACTAGTGGTGCACGACTGCTAGCCGGTACCATGCTCATCCGGATCGATACGGGAAGGGGTGGGGATTGAACCCAGGATCCCTGGGTTCTTCAGTGCGAGCTTTCGCTCCACGTGCTCCGAGCTGGTGTGCCCTAGCCCGCTAGTTTAACGATCTCTTTTTTTCTTTCAGACGTTTATTTACAGCATGTTGAAAACAACTATGATTTACAGTCAGCAAGGAATGGAATCCGAACGCCGGAACGCGTGGCCATCGACACAGGCTGCTCCACCTGGAGGGCCCCTGCGAACTACTGAAAATGCGCCGGGTTGCGAGGATGAGGGTTGTACTGAAATGTGCTCGACCCTCACGCGGCGCGTCTAGGACCTCCGCATTTTGCCGGTGGCGCACTGTAAGCGCCGTCACTCGGTTGTACTTTTGTGTCGCCGCAGTGTCGCCCGGTCGCCACTGCTGCTCCTAGCATCGACCTTCTCGCGCCGCGCGCAAGCCGCAGGTGTCCACAGGGCGACAGTGCGGCGACACAAAAGCACTCCGACTGACTGCGCTTACAGCGCGCCACCGGCGAAACGCAGAAGTCCCAGACGCGCCGCTCGAGGGTCGAGGACATCTTAGTAGGACCCGCGCTTTCGCAACGCGGCGCATTTTCATTAGTTCGCAGGGGCACTCCAGGTGGAGCAGCCTGTGTCAATGGCCACGCGTTCTGGTATTCGGGTTTCATTCCGTGGTGATTGTACATTTTTCTATACAAGTAATGCGTTACACTATATACAGAGAGGGCGCTACATTTCCGTGTGATTATATACAAGCAATGCGTTACATTATGTACGTGCAATGCGTTACCTTCTCGTTATACACAAGCATTGCGTTTCATTCTCGTCACATTATGTACGTGCAATGCGTTACCTTCTAATTATACACAAGCGTTGCGTTTCATTCTCGTTACATTATACAATAGAAATTTACAAAAACACAACGCTCATCACAAAAAGGATTGTGTCAATGATACTTTTTAGATCGACTTGTGCTGTCGTCAATTATATAATATCCCGGGAAGAACTGATATTTTTCACGACGTCTTTCCATTCATCATTTTCATCACAGCGTGCCAATATGCCCTGACCCACATGAATGGCAATATTTTTTTTTTCAAATTTACCCAGGATGGCTTTGCGACACCCGCTTCATTATCCACTTTACGCGTTTTCCACAAACTATAAATACCTAGAACTACTAAGATGTCTCCCTCTCCTTAGTCTTTCTTGTTTTGACTATTGCATTTACATTGTGTGTGACTTTCACCAAATAGCCCAGCTCTCATTGTTATTAATTGTATCCACATAGCACTATTTTACTAGAGGAGGATGGCTATAGTTCTGATTCTTCCTTCACTGTGGCCGAAGACACGTCTGCATGTATTGGTTCAAATAAACTATAGCAACGAGAATGTGCGAATGGTTCTTCTAGCGCCCAGTTGGAACGTTCTTAGGGTTGTTTACAAACGCTGCCGAACAACAAAGTGGGAATGTTTATTTTTTTTTTTTATTATATAGAATGCGAAGATCCCCGAGTAGCGGATGTAACATGTGTGCTTGGGTATCAAACAATATAATGTAAGTAGATGTAGTGAACAAGCGTTGGAGCTGGAAACGTGTACAACTGTTGACCAATTAGAAGTATTAAGGTGTTTCTAAGTTCCTTGAATTTAACTTTGTTGTATATTTGGGACTACTTTAAACCATTTATTATGAAACGGTTGTCTAGTATTTCAATTAAACAAATTATTGTAAAAAGCGATATAATCTGGTTTTTAGGAACGTGTAAGCGGTAACCGAAACCGGAAAAATTAAAACCGTGAAAAACCGAAACGAAACCGTTATCAGCCGGAAGCGATAACCGTAACCGTAACCGAAACGTTATATTTTTCGGTTTGAGTCCCAGATTTCTTCCTTCTCTGCTTTTCCTAGTGGAGAGGTCTATAGTAAAGCTGTGCTAATGGCTTCGATTTACTATCACAGGAAACAATTTTTTTTTTGTAGCAAATTAAAATCAGCTTTCAAGCGATCTGAAGAACCTTCCACAGAATTGTATGTTATATGTGGTGTTCTCAATGAGGGGCTCTAAATGACTTTTATTTTTCATTTACTGAGAATGATATTTTGTATTTAGAAGGAAACCATGTTTGTCGCTGTAGAGCTCTATAGTTCCCGCCCTATGTATACTCCTGCAGTCTAAAAGAGCAACATGGAGCGCCTGGCCGATGCTGTGGCTGGTAGGTACAGTGTGCGTTCCGGGCGATGCCAATCTTCCCCAGAGAAGATTCACTTAGGGCTCAGCTAACGCGCAACGCACGCTTATTAGTTTTCGGTTTTGTATGGTGGCGAGAAGTTCATCAGCATCATGTTGCGGCTATTAACTCTGAAATGGCCATCCGAGAGACTGGCTTGAGTCAAAGAGATTTTTCCGACTGTTAAAATGCAATGTTCATGTCATCCTTCTAAGAAATTATTGGATCTTCTAAACATCATATTTTTCAAATGTGGAACTTGGGCGTAACTTTGACTTTTTTTATTTTGGCAGTCCCCGTTTTGGTATTTTAGACCAGAAAGAAAGTGATAAGAATAGTGACGAGTTTGCTTGCTTTAAACCTTGGTTATCATATCTCACGGCATAACGCCGATGAAGTGCGCTCTTCAGCTACACATAAACCGAAAACTGTTAAACACGCTCAGACCCTGTTGAGCCCCGAGTGAGTGTCTTTTCCTCGAGGCAGGATGGAGTCTTGCGAAGCGCGCATTGCGCCTCAAACCTCCGCCGTCTCGGTTACGCGCTCCCAGACCCTATCTTATAATGAAGGAGACTTTATATACCACCAAGACCAGTTGGGTGCCCTTTCTTCCGGATTATAATTTAATTAGGAACATAATTTATAGTTTATGTAAAAGCAGTTTACTAAACATGCATCACTGTTTATCCTGTTTCTTCTCCAAGTGCTGCTAGCCAGCTCCACATCTCCGTCCATCAAGTGGACATGACGTGAACCCGCGGCAATCGCTGTGTGATTAGAACTTGGATCAGCTGAGCCAGCTGCTTGCTATGAAGCCCAGTTACCAGGCGGCAGATGATTGGCCAGCAACCAACCCTATATCTAGTAAGCCATGTACTGGATATAAAAGAGAAAAAAAAAACACTCTATCAAACTTGATTTCATTTCGCAACCCTAATGGCATGCCAACCACACGATAACTATATCAGCTCGCACATGTTTTTGATCGTCAATCAATTGTTCAATTATTCTGAAAGGATTACTCTCCAGGTTTATTTTTTGTGAGACATTACATCCGGCTCAGAGTAGCAACCAATTTTTTCTTATCACGGCACCAAAGAAGGGAGATTATGTATATTTTCTCAGGCTTGGGCAGAAATACTGAAAAAATGTATCTGGAAATACAAATACTGGGATTCATAACGATCGTAGCTAAGATACAGATGCTCAAATATATATGTAAAAATATATCGCGATACGCATCAGAAATACACATTAAAAAGAGGCAAAAAGTCTTTGGAAATACAAATACAAAAATACATTTTAGTGAAGCAGAAATTCAAATACTGAAATACAAACAAACTGAGATGCAGCTTGAATTTTGAAGTGGAAGTTTTTGATCCCGAAATTACTTTCCCACTGGCTTGGAACCTCGCCTTGGAGGTAGTGCTTCCAGGCAAAGTAGAATCTTCATTGGGCTCAGAAAAGGTTACATGAAGGATAGATTGCGGTCCCTTCCTTGACATCCTGTCTGTCTGAAGAGTGCGCGAAAAGACTACGACCTCTAAATAAATTCCATGTCACCCTAAATCACATCAAAACGTCATCACGCTCCCGTAAATTAAGGACGCGCCTGTCAACAGTGATCACATGACGTCACGGTGGAATGAACTGGTATTCTTGTATGTGTAGGTTTGGCCTATGAACATGAAACTTTACCCAGGCTGTAGGTTAGCTCGCTGGAGATCGCGCAGACAGTTGCATTTGGAATTTTCGAGAATAGTCGACCACCTGAAGCATCCTGAAACACGTGTCTTTTCTTCTGTTAAGGTTGAAAAAACGATATGGTGGTATCGCTGTTGTGACGGTCCTTCCCGCCGACCCGCCGGCGCTATGACGCATGGGTGGCAGTCCTCAAGTTTGTGGGAACCGAGGGTGAAAGACGAGGCAGAGGGCACGTGACAAGCGGTCGGCGGAGAAGACACGAGCTGGCGCGAGACAGTGCGTGCTACGCGAGGCTGGAGCTGGACTGGAACATCGCGGCCAGGCTGCCTGGCCTGGCCCATGACGAACACCGGAGCTGTCCACCAGCGAGGTCTGGAGCAAGACCGGTGGAAACGGCGAGCCCTGGCCATATGACCATGGCTATGACGATCCCGGGGTGGTTCCGCAGCGAGACTTGGGCAGTGATGGCCCGGGACAGCCAGCCTACGCAGCGCGGGCGTGGGAAAGGCGATCCGCAGGCCTGGACACGGACTTCAACTGTGAGCTCTGATCGACGGGCGACAACCAGGGTCGGCGGGCCCGGACTACCGGCTCTCGACGACGGGCAACCGAGAGGTACAGTAAACCCATTCGCTGTCTTCTCGTTGTTATGTCACTCCCTGGGTGACGAGCGGAGTGCATACCGATCGGGCGGCAAAGTATTAGTAGAGGGATCCCCGAAAAGAACCCCTCATTAAAATGGCGCATCCAACGTGGGGCCCGTTCGGTTTGCCCCTGCTTCTAGTCGTTTCCAGGGAGTCCCACGGATTCGTTGAGCGGGTTGTTCACTAACGATAACGATGCCCGTTGAGACAAGGTATGTTGGAATTTTGGCGACTTGTCTCACAGCAGAGCTCAGCAGGTGTCTCCTCGAATCGAGTACCTAAAGGGCTCGAAGGACGAGGTTGCGGACGCGCTTTCTCGGGTATCCCAGAATAATGGTTGGCAGGAGACGAGGAGCGCGGTTAAGATGTAAGAAATTCGTCTTCGGAGGCAGAGGAGAGGCACGGCATGTTCGCTGGAAGGCAGGATAGCGACTGGCAGGAGGGAAAACAGCCAGGACTTATTGAATATTTAGGATTTAGGCTTGGGGTGATGCGGTAGGCAAGTAAGCGCTTGTCGAGGCCCGGGGTGCAGATGTGGTTTTGTCAGTGGGTGTCGGAAAGATTGCGGGAATGGCAGTCGACACCAGGAACACTGGCGGACGAGTTTGTCAGCGGGTGTTGGGTAAACTGGCGTAAATTGCAGTTGACACCGGGAACGCTAGCAGGCGAGTTAAGGAGCATTATGATTTGTAACCGCTGGGGCAAGACGGCTAGTTGCTTCGCGTCACTCCAACAACCGAGAGGCTTACTCGGCGAGATACAAACGAGGAAGCTTGCCCGGTTCACATCGCTGACGAGTGTGGGAGCCGAGGGTGAAAGACGAGGCAGAGGGCACGTGACAGGCGGTCGGCGGAGAAGACACGAGCTGGCGCGAGACAGTGTGTGCTACGCGAGGCTGGAGCTGGACTGGAACATCGCGGCCGGGCTGCCTGGCCTGGCCCATGACGAACCCCGGAGCGGTCCACCAGCGAGGTCTGGAGCAAGACCAGTGGAAACGGCGAGTCCTGGCCATATGACCAGGGCTATGACGATCCCGGTGTGGTTCCGCAGCGAGACTTGAGCAGTGATGGCCCGGGACAGCCAGCCTACGCAGCGCGGGCGTGGGAAAGGCGATCCGCAGGCCTGGACACGGACTTCGACTGTGAGCTCTGATCGACGGGCGACAGCCAGGGTCGGCGGGCCCGGACTACCGGCTCTCGACGACGGGCAACCGAGAGGTACAGTAAACCCATTCGCTGTCTTCTCGTTGTTATGTCACTCCCTGGGTGACAAGCGGAGCGCATACCGATCGGGCGGCAAAGTATTAGTAGAGGGATCCCCGAAAAGAACCCCTCAAGTTTCGCCTAGCGTCATCCAAACAGAGGTCCTCGTAGATTGCTACCTGAGATTTCCGGCACAGGAGCACAGGTGCGGGCTCTCCGAGAATCAGCGCGCTTGAGACGAGTCGGAGATGTACGAAGTCTGGGTCGGCACATCGAGGCCACGTCTGCCCTCCGTCCTGGGTATCGAATCACCAGAGCGGCGGGTCATGTTCACGTCGACTTATGACGTACCCTTGAGCCGTGGAATATTATGCGCAGACGCATTGGGATATGTGTTGAACATCACTTCGTGAGGCATCGCACTATTTCAAGTCAACCACCGCTTGGCTAGTGCTGCAGCGGAGTGTGACTCAGCTTTGCTGGCTGGGTGTACAGTGACACTAAGGGAAGAGAGACGGTTAGCAGCGGGCATTGAATGCCAGCAAAGAATAACTCATGAAATCCCTACCTAGATATCTGCGGCACAAGGTGCCCCGACTGGTCAGCGTAGTAAAAATGCCCCAGCATCCCATTGACCCTAGTGCCCTCAAAGAAAAAAAAAGACGTTCGGAATTTTTTTTTTATTTTGGGGGCGGGGGGTTGTAGGTATTTCACAAGAAATGTAACGAAATGCATATCATCATGATTGTATCGAGATACAAAGAAATATTCCAAATACATTTCGATAGAGGAGTACACATAATGGTGAAAATTGTATTGCGATACTGAAATACAGATACGAAACGTATTTCTGAAATACTAACGCAATACATTTGTATCACGATACTGCCCAACCCTGATTTGGATCTATGTTAAAAAATCATCATTTGAATCACAATATTTACAGACAACTGCTTGGGGGTTGTCTGTAAATTTTCCGTATAACCAGCATTGAGTGACCAGGGAACTCCCATTCGGGTTCTCACTACATCTACACCGTTTCGGCAAGCTTGACTAACCCCTGAACTGCCAACGACGCCCACCCAAGCAGCACATTGTGAATGGGCCATCGCTGGCAAGGGCACTATGGCCAACCAGATTTTCGGGGGCCCAAGCTTGGGAGAAGCGCTTGGTGATAGCAGTGTTTTGGTCCTCGTCTGGAAACTGCCCCTTTACTTTAAGCCAGCCACTGGCCATTCACGTTAGGCCAGTAACTGACCATTAACTTTTTGCCAGCCAGTGGCCATTCACTTTTGACCAGCCCCTGGCCCTTCACGTGTGGCCAGCCACTCGCCACTGACTTTCGGCCAGTCACGGGCCGAAAGTGGCGGTAGTTATACACTTTATATATAATTTATCACAGACTGCCAGAAAATTTGGGTGTTCCTCTAAAGACTCTCAAGAATTTCGGGTGGTCAAGTTGGGGAGCTTTTCCCCAGGAGCGTTTACATATTAATGACAAGTGTATCTGCTGTAAGGTCGCTCATTATTTATTTGTCTTTTTGAGTACCTACTACGTCTTACTACGCTGGTTGCGACCACAATTTCAGTCGTCCATGGGTGTCAGATCGTCCGTGGTACCGCCCTTAAATCAGCCCGAACTGCAGCTCTAAACAACAACAAAAAATGAGTTGAAGGAACAGTGCAACGATATTAAGCTGCTAAGTTTTACACTTTGCACAATATTACTGGGACTAATAAGTAGTTGAACGCTTGCGTACCTCCGGTACGGAGTCTGAGAGTTCCGGAATGTAGTAGAAGCTGGTGCGTCATAATAAAACCAAATAGAAGAAACGCAACAAGTTTTCAGCCTCAATATTTGCATTCAATGCTTGCCAATCTGAACAGCTTGCAAGCACCGCACGTGCTCCTATTAAATAATAAAATACTTCCTGTACATTAACTAATTCTTTGTACTATTCCAAAATGAAACAAGGAAAAGCGTTGGTAACGGAGGGGTTCACTTTTTATTAACTAAATCAAAGCAGCTTGACTTTTTTCTTACTGATCCTATTGATCTTTTTCAAGATTGTAACGCAAGTGGTACAGCTTGCAGCAATATGAACTGGTACAGGACGATACCAGCTATTAGCGTAAATGCCATTATGGGAGCTCCTGGTGCACCAAGTTGAATGTTCGAATGAACGCCTGCTTTCCATTTTTTTAAATAAATTTTAAGCAAAACAAAAATAAACGGGATTGCTCAAATGACTAGCGCTACCTAAAAATCACTTACCAAAAGTCTCGTCTATGTATAAAAAGATAGCCACATGCGGGTTGTTATTTGAAAAAAAAGAGTATGCCTTCACGCACCCCACGTATACCGCTCTTTCTCGAACATTGTTTGTAATCCACCTGTAGCAACGACCCCAGATTGCTTCCGGATATGTTGACAACGTCCAAGGCTCTACATGAGTCAACTAGTTTCTGCAGCATTGCGATGTTCTGAAGAGCTTGGCTCACAATAGAATATAAGTTCTTCCGCAACCTCAACCGAGTCAAGTTTGATTGGGCAGCATCAGTTCTTTCTGAACTATGGAACTGAATATATCACAAACTGTTGTTTCTAAGGCCAAGGCGTAATCTTAGTCGTTACGAATAAACCTTTAGTACACATACAAGCAACTATTTACAAGCAGGGGGATTCCGGTATCGGCAGACGGCTGCGTTCGGCTGGCTCGCTCGCTCACTCGGTCAGCTCGAGCTCGCTTCGTGCTCGTCGTTTCGCGTGTCTACTCTTGGACACAACACTCCTTCGGACTAATCACAATCCGTAGCGAGACACTGGCTTCCGTGCTCTCGAGGGTTATCGGCGCACCGCTCTTTCAGACGTTGTTCCGGCACCCAGAAACGAAACAGTTCCTCATAGATCTGATTTCCCACGTTCCGGTGATTTACTTTCCTCCTGTTCGGGAATGAACAGAGTATCTGATTCGGATTTCCCGGTGCCTGCGACTTGGTTTCGTCGGCGAAGAAGTTGGTTGAGGTGTCGTTTTGAAACTCCGTTCGGCTCCTTGACTTTGCAGTGCGCTCTCCCAAGGCACTTCAGAATTGTGCCTGCAATCCAACTTCTCTTTGGATTTCGGTAGTCTCGCACCAAGACGCAGTCTCCTTCTTCGAACTTTATTTTAGGTTCTTTCTAAGCTTGAACCTCCGCCAACTTCTCTGGGTGAAGGAGATCCAACCATGGTCTAAATCATCGCTTGAGCAACACTTCTGATGGCGCGAAACCAGTGGATGTGTGCTGTGTGCAACGATGAGCCATCAGAGCTCGGGAAGCTTCGCTGGTAATCACCCTTCGGTCTGTTTTGCAGTCCTTGCTTGAGAACAGGGTTGGGCAGAAATGCTAAAAATTTTATTGGGAAATACAAATACTGGGATACATTAATATAATAGCTAAAATACTGAGACTAAAATATATCTGTAAAAATGTATCGCGATACGTTTCGGAAATACATTTTAAATAGAGACAAAAAGTCTTTGGAAATTCGAATACAGGAATACATTTTAGGGAAAGCAGAAATACAAATACAGAAATACTGATACTGCAATAAATTTTTCACGTTTGTTTGAGAAGCCAGCTGAGATTAAGCTTGAAGTAGAAGTTTTCGATCCCGAAATTACTTTTCCGTAGGCTTGGCACTTTGCCTTGAAGATAGTGGTTTCGGACAACGAGAAGTCTTCAATGGGCTCAAAAGAAAAACTTTCCATCAAGGACTGACCGCGGTCCCATCCCGTGCACCCTGTCTGCCTGACGAGGAATACGAAAAAGCTTCGATTTCCGACGACCCTCCGCTGCCGACGCATAGATTGCACTCTTCAAGTTTCGCCTAGCATCATCCAAAAACAGACCTCGTCGCTTGCGACCGGAAATTGCCGGCACATCTGCGAGCAGCGTGCTTGAGACGAGTGGCAGGGGTCGGCACAGCGAGGCCACGTCCAGAACCGTATATTGAGAGAGTTTGGCCAGTGGGTGTGGCGACGAAGGCGCCGGAGAGGAACAAAGTAAATGAAAGGGAGGCGAGCGCCGAAGGAGCGAGAGAGAATGAAGGGAGCAGAGAGGAGACGACCGCCATTTTTTTGCAACGCTGTCGGAGACTGGTCGGAGAAGAGCACTGCTGGGGCTACGCGTCGTCTGCTACGGGCCGACTTCTTTTTCGCCTGATTAAACGTTGGCGGCCATACGCAGAGAAAATTTCATTTATAAGCTCTTTAAGCCACCGAGGAATAACAGTATATCATTTTCCTGCCAGAGCCAGCGATATAAAAGGAAATAATCGTGATTTAGATGCTGATCTCATGCATTCCGCCGGGAGAATGAACGAAACTGGCGGCCCTCCCAATTCAGCGGGGAACAGCCGGGAGTTCACGCGCATGCGCTCATGTCTCTCGTTCAGCGCCGCGTGCTGATTGGCTCGCTCGGGTGGAGAGCGTTCCGGCGGCGAGACCATAGACTGACCTAACTAACCCTATATATGGCTCTGGCCACGCCTGGTCTCCTTCCTGAGTTTCGTGACCCACGTTCACGTCGGCTGATGACGTACCCTTGAGCCGTGCAATATTACGGGCGCAGCCGCAGACGCATTCGAATATGGGTTGAACTTCACTGCGTGAGTCATCCTACTATTTCAAGCCAACCCCAGCCAGGCTCGTGCTGCTACGGACTGTGACTCAGCTTTGCCAGCTGGGTGTACTGCTTACGCTAATGAACGAGAAACGTTTTTAAGTGAACATTGGATGCCGGCAAACAATGACGCAAGAAGATCCTCTGATTCCACTCCTGTCACGCCACCTGGTTCGAGCCCCCGACTACGCAACACTTCTCAGAAGAGAGAAGAGGACTCATAGAAAAAATAGTTAGGAGCACCGGAAGGAACCTTGGTCAGCGCAGTAACAATGCCCCAGCATTTCGACTCTAATGCCCTCAGAAGTAAAACAAAATCGCTCGGACTTGTACTCTTTTTTTGCGGAGGTGGGGGTGGGGGGGGGGGGCTATTTCTCAAGAAATGTAACGAAATACATTGCATTGTGATTGTATCGCGATAAAAAGAAACATACCAAATGTATTTCGATACAGAAATACAAATACTGGTGAAAAAATATATCACGATACAGAAATAAAGATACGAAATGCATTTGTGAATTACTATCGCGATACGTTTGTATCGCGATACTGCCCAACCCTGATTGAGCACTTGTACCGCTCGTTCAGCTGTACCATTCGTTGCAAGATGAAATAGATCGCAAAACGTTTGTTGGATTCCATTTCCCCTTAGACATTTTTCGAAAACTTCAGAATGGAAGTGTGGTCCATTGTCCGAGATAATAGTTCGGGGTAGTCCATGCTGTGCAAACAACTTCCGCAACACTTCCAAGACTTTCTCCGTAATTGTGCTCTAGATTATTTCCACTGCTAGCCACTTAGAAAAGGCGTCGGTGACAACTAGAAACTTTGTCCCTAGGAACGGGCAAGCAAAATCGAGGTGCAGTCTTTCCCAGGGTGTTTGGGTATCGGCCAGTGGAAATGCTCTCGAATTGGTTGGTTTCGAAATTTCTGACACAGAGAACACTCTTCGACTGTTCTGACAATGTTATTGTCAATGTTGGGCCACCAAGCATGCAGTCTTGCCAGACTCTTCATGCGCACATGCCGTCATGTACCGCATGAAGCTCGTGGAGTACTCTTCCTAGGCATGCTTATGAAATAACGACTCTTCGACCCCACAGTAAGCATGCTTTCTCCACCGTAAGTTCCAACTTCCTCTTAAATATGCTTCCATATCTGGACTTACATTCTCAGGCCATCCGGTCTGAGTGAATTTCAATGCCTTGGTGTACAGTTGGTGTTTCTTTCCTGCCTCTTGTAGAGTCGGCGTGTCCAGTGGACACCGGTCCAGCTGTCCCAAGTAGAAACTTGTGGCATAGTTATTCACATTTTCTTCTTGTCCATCAATTGGCAGGCGAGATAGGGCATCTGCGTTGAGATTCTCTTCTGATTTCTTGCAGACCATTGTATATTGATATGCTGACAGAAGCATTGCCCAACGTAGCAATCTTGCAGCTGCGATCGTTGGAATGCCTTTTTTGGGTCAATGGATGGTTGCTAACGGCTTGTTATTAGTTACCAATAGAAATTTACGTCTATATATGTAGTAGTGGAATCTCTTCACTCCAAAGACTATCGCTAGAGCTTCCTTCTCTAGTTGAGTATAGTTCTCTTCTGCTTGAGCAAGTGTCCTGGACGCCTAAGCAATATGATGCTCTGTCTTGTCCGGGTACACGTGCGCTAACACGGCTCCAACTATAACAGGGAAAGCCTCGCAAGGCAAATTTAATAGTAACTCTGGACATATTGAACCAACACTGGGGTTCTAGTCAAAATTCCCTTAAGTTCCTGGAATCTCCTGTGGCACACTCGTGACCAGTTCCACGGCACGTCTTCATGCAGCAGAAGCGTGAGTGGCTTTAGTATCGTACAGTACATGGGCACGAAACGTCCGCAGTTTATTACAAGTCCCAGGAATGATCGTAGCTCACTCACAACAGTGGGAACCGGGGCTCTCTGTACAGCTTGTACCTTCTTGCTTATTGTCCCCGCTCAAAATACCCGCAGACCCATGGGGTTATGAAACCGTGTGGGTCCCACAGAAACTCTGTGGGTGTTCGGGTTCCTATGGGTCCCCGCACAGTTTGTTTGGGTGTGCAAGTTCCCACAGGGTTTGTGTGGGTGTATAGGTCCCCATGGGTCCCCGCACAGTCTGTGTGGTTCTATGGGAGCTGTGTGGGAGCTGTGTGGGTCCTGCAGAGATCCTATAGGAGCTGTGTAGGCCCAAAGTCCTGTGGGAGCCGATTTCATAAACCCATGCTCTGTGGGCAATCTGTGTGAGTACCTGTAGGGGATGCATCCTTGACACCGTATTTCACTGCAGACCATTGCCAAGAACCGGCTGGTTCTTTCTTTATTTACCTCTTGCTTTCGCCAGTCGTTTATTTTTTCGCCCGCTTTTGCTGTCGTCGACATTACAGCAATGACATCCACATGGTGTTTTTGGCCACGGTGCTTCATCCCTAGGCATTCTGAAAAATATGCAATGGCGAAATATTTAAAGGAGCACAGCTTGTAGAGCAAAGGCTTAAACAAATGTTCATTTAGATCACTAGCCACATCACTTTCATGAACAGTTTCATTTGGAATAGCCTTTAAAATGACACACTTAAAAATTGCAATTGCGACATGCCCCATAAAATCAATATTTAAAAAGTTAATTAACAAATCTTGGTTAATTAGTCAACATATTGTGACGGTTATCCCCTTATCTATGTCCGCCGAGCCCCACAAACACAGAGTGAAAAAGGCATCCACGTAACTCTCGCCCCTTTTTAGATTATGTTCGAAATAAATGGCACATTCTGTATGATATCAAACCCGATTATATCGAACTATCTCTTTAATCAAACTCTTTGTAAACAGACTAGTAGCTGCAATAAAATGCATCGCGAAAATTGCGGTTACTTTGAACGGAAATTTCAGCGTCTCCCTATAGATCGAACTGCCAAGAGCGCCGTTTAGCTCTGCAAGCTGGCTTTTCCCCAACGCGAGCGTCTCATTGGGGGAAAGCCAGCTTGCAGAGAGGGCATCCGCGTCAACAGCCTGGAAGTGGGGAGAAGATGAGCCGGTGAGACCTTGAAAAACGAAGAAGCGGCCACTGAATAGCCACGTGGAGCGTCCCTTATGACAAACAGACGCTCCTTCGAGAGTAAACAACTTTTCTAAATATGTCGTGTTTGTTGTCAGATTCATTCAAGCTTTATGTAGAATTACAGGCTATATTGAACTGGTAGACAGTTTTTTGCGAGTTTGAAATAAGTAGGTTTGACTGCATAGCAATTAGCAATCATCGCCATTTGAAAGCTTTTGACGTCCAGTTCCTGGTTCTGACAAGTATTGGGTTCATGAAAGATACCGTCACCACGTCAACATTTTCCACAACCAAAATCCATAAAAAGGGTGCTGGTTATACCCTAAAAGGGATACTTCAACGAAATTTGAAATATTCCCATTGTGTTCAAAAATAGGTTGAATATGATCCACAATATATGTGAATGACAATCGCACGTTTGTATTTTGAGCCTGGTGGCTGGATTTCTCGTTATAAACGGCCCACTCTGGCAAGTGCTCGGAGAAGGCCCAGCGGAGACCACGTGACATCCAACGCAATCGTGACGTAGTTCGTCTCAGGACGAGCAAAGCTAATGCGAGGCTGACGTCGAGATGATGTCGTAGTCGTTCCAGCCACCGAAGCTGCTGCTTTTGTACGAATTTTGAGTGACGCGTTAATCTTCCATAATCTTGTAGGGGGGCAATAGCGACTTATGCGACACACAAAAGGCATTCCCGGGAAGAGGGAAGTTCCTCCTTCCCCTTTTCTCTCGTCGTGGCCGGAGGCGAGACACTCACAAACACTAGCTGTCAAGGTTCCTAGACGGGCATTACAAGCGAGGCATTAGCGATATCCACCAGGTGACCGGTTTTGTTTGCCACTGCATGACAAGTACTTGAGCTACTGCAATTTTACACAATACCAAATGGGAGTTCAGATTGTTCCATAGGCACATCGAAGTCACCAGATAAATGGGCATATTGTGCTATGATTTATTACAAAGGCATGCCTCAAAGCAGTGGCTTGAGCATTTCAAAAATTAGGACATAAACCCCCTTAAGTCAAAAAGAAGAAAGAGAATTGTTGCAAAGTCCAACAATTCTCCTGAGAAGAAAATTTTGCAGAGCCTTTTTTTTTGTGAAGACATCAGATATTATTCAGGGCCACTGTGGCATGTATTGCAACTGCAAATGATTGGAATAAAAAGGAAATGCCCTACGCATTGCTTAGTTCATATAGCCTAAATAAAGGACAATGGTACAAAAAAAAATCTGGTGTTTGAACGTAAAGTATAAAAAAATATTGCTTTTGTGTTTTACTGAGGTTACCTAATCTTCCTATCATTTTACTGAAAGCTTCGACCATTATGTTACACCTGTGTGCTCAATCCCATCAGTTTTACGCGGTCCATCCAAAGACCACCGAAACATTGTGAACTCCCAGTAAAATACCAACTAGCTGCCAAGATAATGCCTTAATCGAGAAGATTTTTCAAATAACTGCGTAGGTTACATTTACATGAGATAATTTGCACTCGCCTCTTAGGAATGCCACTTTCTTGGGTGTCAGAGGCAGCCTGCCGTCCTTGTTAAGACTGGCATTTAGCGCCACTTTGGTCACAGTCCTCTGCAGAAGGACACTGGAGCCCCAAAGAGCAATGGCCAGGTTCTTCACAGCAACGCTTGGACTTATGTTCTGGTTCACTATGTTGTCACACCAGGCTTTCCATGCCACATTGACATCAACGGTCGTAGAAATGCACCTATAAAAGAATTAAAAGAGGAGGCAAAACAGATGTATTTGGTGGTGAGATCTTCTTTTCATGAAATGCTGCTTATTGCATATTGATTAAAGTAAGCTTTCGTTAGTTTAACCTCATTCTTAATCGAAACATTTTCAAACGTCCTGCGAGGCGCCCATACAACAGTACTACGCTGCTCGAGCCATCAAGCTCTTTTGTTAGGTCTCCTGATTCTGCCGCTGTCGAACTGCAAGGCGTACTGGGTGGCAAGCCCTCTTGTAGCGTCGGCTGCTGGAAACGATTATTTGGCCGGCTCAGAAAAACCTGAGAGTGCACTCACTGGCTGACTGTATGCCTTGTGATTTCGCTCTTCCTTTTCCAGCCCCCTTTGCCTACTAGCCCAGCTCCTTAGATGGTGTTCCGTAATCCCCCTCCCCTCCCCTCTCCACCCCGCCCCCTGAACTTTTCGGTCGGCGTAATGGATAGAGAACATGAGAAGATGCGCCCACTGATATGCAACCTCGAGCGTGGCTGGGACTATAAAACTAACGCCTTAAAAGAAAAGAGGCCACTTCATGCTCCAAGATTGCTGGAGTTTCATTCCCATGTACCTGGCGAACATAGGAAGAATAGACCATTTTCAAAACCTAACCAAGCAACATTGACGGTCGGTATTTCTTGGACACGAAAGCTGTGATTGGATCGAAGTCCACGTGGAACGCTGACATTGCACACACGTCTATCCACGCCAATCACTGACGCGGCGCTTGTTTCCAACGCGTACTCGGAATCCGCGTTGAAGAAATGGCGGCCTTGGACATGCACACACTTCTGAAAAGATTTTATTGCATGGGCCAAAGGTAATTAGTGGGGAATATGATGCTCCAAGTCTTTCAGCCCTATGCACTCAAAATGTTGAGCAGAATATGAGAGATGCAGGTCTAGACTGTCTGCAAAGAGATGTCGCCTTAAATATGTTTTTCAAAACATTATAAACTTGGTTCTTACACCACTGCTGGTGAAGTGATGCGACACCAAAAAACAATAATTTGTGGCGATGGTAGTGAAAGAGAGATCTCATTTGGGCAACATTTATCGAGATCTACATGGTCAATGATAAATGTGAAGGCCTTTGATCAGGAAGACATTGTGCAAGCATAGAAATGCTTTTTATCCAGAGGTATCTCATGTAAAGCAAAAAATTACCAAATCAACTTACCATCTCACGTTCTAGGAAGTTTAGGAGCTGATATGGATCCACCTTAGCGGGTGCTTTAGCAGCTGCCTCAGCGGATGCAGGTCCGATTGTTCCAGCTGCTCCATCTAAGGTTGCAGGTTTTGCAGCTGCACCACCCAAGGCTGCACCTTACTGGCACACGCTCTGCATCACAGGAGCTCGTGCTGCTACCACTTGTTCTGTGAAAAATATAAAAAATATATGACATACATCAGAGCAGTGTGCAGCACTGCCACAGGATGTGCGTGGTGCTACACTAAAAGCTGAGAGTGCGGTGGCAAGTATATACCAATTTAATCAACCACACACCAGCTTGGAGCAACGCGGCTGCACTCCTGCACCTGTGGATACAGGGAGAGCAGTGCCACATAACACAAGGCTGATTGCAGTTTGGTCCAGCCCATACACAGCTTCTATGACACAGTCAGCCAAAAACTTAATAGGTATAGTAAGGGTCGTGGCCGTGACATTTATGATGCTGTAGCTTGTCAAAAAGAGTATGTCAAATGCATACCATGCTCCCGCAGTCAAGTATTCGTGGTTAGGAAATAGCACGGAATATTTTTCCTAAAAATCTACCGCGAAGATCCGCAACTTAGGAGTGCTCTGGGGAGTTTTACAGATGATAGCTTCTTGACTACACGGCTTTATAGACCAAGTAAAATGCTTTCGGACATATGTGAGGGAGAGATGTACAAGAATCTATACAAAACATCCGCAGTTCAAGAGATCAGAGATCAGTGTGACAGAATTCAGCACGACAAATATGCCAATGTCATTATTTATTTTTTGCAACATTAAAATGACTCTGAAAGTGAAACCAGCTACAGGGTGTATTCACTCAAGTCTTGAGAGTGTTGAATTGTAGGTACAGCGCCCTGGTTGTGTTCATGTGCGATAGATGACAAAATATCATAGAGACCAATACTGGAAACTTCTCTGAAAATCAATGGGCACGGTGGCGAAGGACGAGAGTGGCACTGCTCACCGCTCACGCCGTTCACAAGCGCACCAATGGGAAGGCTTTAGCCATTATTGGGAACACTAAATCAACAAATACAAAATACAAATACAACACACACAGCAACACTGCATAGAAGTAGTGATGCACTTCTGCTGTCAACTCTGCATTCCGCTTACGACAGAAATGCAGAATTTCCCTACAGGCTTTTATTCGAAGCGAGTGGCATCAGAATTGCTAAAGGACAGCCCATAAACACAGTCTTTGTTAAAAATAATCCTAGCAGCAATAAGTTGCTATTATATTGCCCAATATGTAGAGCACCTTACCATAAACAGCCTTGGCAGTCTTCCATGAAGCCTGGACTTCAGCAGAGGAGACTGTCATCTTGTGTCTTCTCAGGACACTCACATCAGGATGGCGAAAGTGAATGCCAACTTCGGCTTGGCAAGGGCTGGTGTAAGTATAAAGATAAAAACACAGAGTAGAATATACAATAAAAAATACCATGGACCAACTTGAAAAAAAGTGCACAAAGAGAAAAGGACAGAAGGACAGGAACTCGTAGGACCCAGACAGGTGCACACGAGCAACTCAATCTATTGAACAGAAAAGAAGGGAGGATCAGAGAAATTAAAAAGGCTGTGCTCGAAGAGCTGAGCTTCAGGAACCGGGGCGCGAGGCAAAGATGTCAGGTAGATTGTTTACAGACACTCTAGAATTAACAACAGCCTTTACATTTAGTGAAGCGGTGAGTTCATTCTGATTGAACATCTTAAAAAATAGTACACAAAAAGCATGGAATAACGGGGAGGAATACATACACTACATACAAGTGCAAACTCCCAAGTCACATAAATTAGAGAAGAAAAAAAAAATAAAGAACGCGGAAGGAGCTTTAGCAAAATTTCAGACAGGTCCAAGTGGAACGTGCTAATTCACCCCTATGCACATGACTAAATACAATTTCCTTGGTAGCTCAGATAACAGAAAATGTGCGGACACATTGGTTGCCCATACTACAAATAATAACGGCCTAGAAAAATCCTCTTGTATGTTTTTTTTATAATATATGCTAATTATTCACGTCTTTTATAAGGGCGACATACACGAGCAGTGTAAACCGTGCATAGATAGCTGACAATCCATCGTGAATTTTACGGAGAGATTGAGCTGTTTTGATGTATTAGCCATCCATCTGTTACCTTAACTGACGAGGAAATTATGCTTTTAAAATCTGCTCTTGCTAATGGGTGAATCAGCGTGTTCCACTTGGGCCTCTGCTCGAGCTCCTTCCGCATTCTTTATTTCATTCTTCTCTGTTCATGCGAGTTGACAATCTGCGCTTGCATGTGGTCTATGTGTTACTACTCTCCTTATCTCCTTAACGTTTTGTGAACTATTTTTCGAGGTGTTCAATTAGTACCCGCTCACCACCTTACTACAATCATGCAACAACCAAAAACAATTACAACCTACACCATTCGCTAAAGGCAGTACCAAAGGAAAAAAAAAAAAACAGAAATTGGGTGAGGTATGAACACTATATACTTACACTGAAGAAAATATACCTCCCATAAACTGGCGAGACACTGCCTTAATTAAGGACATGCTTGTAAATTACCCAGAAGCGGCGTCAAAAACTATTTCGCGGGCACACATTTTTACGATCGGGAGCGGTAAGCTATGCATTAATCACCATGGGGTGAATTTACCGCGGCACCAGTTTTTGGAAATTGTTTTTTATTACGAATCGCAAAAATGAAGTCGCTTGCAGACGACTGGGCGGCGGAAGCTACGGGCCTGCTCGATCAATCAATCGCTGCCGTTTGCTTGGCCCAGCTCTCCGAACGCGAATACGCACACAGAATCCCCCCGTAGTGTCAAACCTAGAGCTTCGGCGATGGAGGGGCACCGCGCTACTTCTAGACATTCTAGTTTGCCAGTAAACAATACGGTGGAGGGAGGCAATCAAACCCCCCCCCCCTCCCTTTTCCGCCTTTGCCTGCCTGCCTGCCTGCCTGCCTGTCCGCCCACCCGCCTGCCCGCCTGTCCCCATGTGCCAAAAATTTCCGCCGCTTTTGATCGGCCTGGAGAGAGTACGAGGCGTAAGCGCTCATCTGTGACCGATAATTAGCGCAAGGATGGAGTGCTAACACCATTCGCGCACAATTAGTAATAATAGTAAAAGCAAGTGATCTCGAGACAATAACAAGCATTTTGAACGGAGGAAAGAGTAATGTAGCCCTAACGAACAAAGAAAGGAACTTACTTTGGAACGACCGTGCCACCATCTTCGCTGTTGAGCAGATTCGACGTAGTTCCACGGCTCACAGTCGCTTCCTTCTTTTTCAGACACATATGAAACTAAGGTGAACTCCACGCATCACGACTATTCGGCAAATTTACCTTAAAACAGAGATATGAAACACACACGGCCAACACGACCAGCGAAACGCGCAAAAAAATAAGTTGTGGATTGGATTGGATTCGTTGGCTATTATGGATGCCTAGCGACTTTACGGAGGCTATGTTCGCGTATCTTAAACACGCTTGCAATGAAGCGATCAGCAAAGCGCATTAAAAAACTATTAGGAGACACAGTAACAATAAATTATTGAGCATGTCAACAATGTCACAATATTAGAAATACGATCCTGAACAGGTAGCAAAAAATTAAATACGAAACTAACTACAAAATGAATTCAAACAAACTTAGAAAACATATAAATCCCTAAAAAACGGCTCCCTTCTGTTGTGGGAGTGGCCTAGCTTGTTAGCGCACGGTGCTGCTGGTCGTGTGGTCGGTGGTTCAGTCCGGGCAGGTCAAAGTTTTTTGTAAATGTTTTTTTTTTTTCAGTTTTTGTTTGTTTTTATTGTTTGACATATTTGCTATGTTCTTTGCAGTCGCCGGCCCCCTACTTTAGGGTACAAATTGCGCAGAATGTGAAAATAGAAAGTGCGAGTCCAAAAAAGGTTTTCATTCCCGTTCCTCTGGTGCGGTGTGTCATATAACATAAGCTATTGGGGGACAGATCGTCTGGCTATGTGAACATTTGAAATATTTCTGCTAGATGATCATAACTACCACAGAAGACAGTCGATTCCTGCCTGAAATAGTATCCTGAAAAAGTATCGTTCGGCATTGCAAAATTTTTTTTTTGTGGTGTTCGTGTTCAGATTCTCAATATCCTGAATGTGGTTTCCTCACCGCATTGTTTTTTTCTCTCGTTTTCGCAGTAAAACGCGCCAGCCTTGGCACGCTGGGATCAAATACGCCAGCGTCGGCAGTCATTTACGAAGGAATTATCAACGCAAACATTTCCCCTCGCTATTCATGGTATTCATGCAGCAGTGAGCGATGTTATCAAAAAAAAAAAAGACTTAGAAAAAAGTTATATTTTGCATGACCTGTAGATTATATCTTGAGGCGCACATCCACGGGCTTTCCATAGGCCTCGCACATGTCCCGTGTAGCAACACAGCGCGCTCCCCTAGCGAGTGGCATCCCTACAGCAGTCCGCACATTGTCGTACTTGTCCTATGGGATCCTAGGCTCTATCTCCACAGGCTGCGGGGTACCTACAGCAACCCACAGAATTTATTACATGTCCCATAAAAGCCAAGGTTCTATCCCCACAGACTCTGCGGGTCACCTAAAGACCCCCCCAGGCTGTGGGGATTGCCCAAAGGAGTTCCCACAGGCCGTGTGGGCTACCCAAAGGAGCCCTTACAGGCTTTTTGGGGTACTTAAAGAACCCCACACAGTAACCCACATGTCCCATAGGCCCACAGGCCTGACCCCACAGAGATTTTAGGACACCCATACAACCCCATGGGTGCCCCATAGAGACCTCTATGACACAACACAAATTTTATGTGGGTACTCTGTGGGCATTTGGACCAGGGGTGCTTGTTCCAGAACTGCTAAATGTGTGTCCCGCGTAGTCCACCTTGTCTTGGATGAACAGGCACTTCCTTTTCGCTAGCCGAAGTCCTCGATACATCATGCGCGTTAGTACTTCGTGCCGTCTCTCTAAGTGCGCTGTATCGTCCACTGCGGTTACCAAAACGCCGTCCAGGAACACGCAGACGCCCGGAATCCTTCCCAATAGTATCTCCATTGGTTTCTGGAAGATAGCAGGGGCTGAGTCGATCCCATAAGGTAGACGCTTGTATCTGTAGAGTCCCTTATGGGTGTGCATGGTGACAAATTGGCGAGACTTCTCATTCAACACCAGTTTATCGTAGGCGTGTCTTAAAACCAAGTTTGTGAGCTCATGCCCACCGTTCAAAGTCGTGAACAAGCCATTGGCTGTTGGCAGAATGTACTGGTCCTCTTGAAGTTTTAGATTTACCGTGAGGTTGTAGTCGCACAGATCCGAACCTCTTTTTCTCCTTTTGGGATGTCGACTGTAGTCGTTGCCCATTCACTATAGTTTGGTGGCTCGATAACGTCTCTTTTTATTATGTCACCTAACTGTGCTTCAATCCGATGCTGGAGTGCAAAGGAAACTTTTCGGCTTTTCATGAACTTTGGTTGAGCATCTGGCTTCAGCCGCAGATTCACTTCCACTCCTAAGAAGCACCCTAGTTCCTCTTTAAAAATTACGTGACACTCGGCCAGGATGCCTTCTAAGCACTGCGCATATTTCACAGTATTCACCTGGAGTGCTGACATCCACGTCTCGTCCAGGACGTGTATCAAATTTCTTCCCAACAGTGGTGGCACGTCTGCATTAACCACGACCAGGGGTACCGTCCAGGTCTTCTGGTTGCTTGTGGCGACATGGACATCCGCAGTACCACAGACGTTCAAACTTTGTCCTGAGCAAGTTAGAAGCTTGGTTCTCAAAGGCTCCAGCGTCATAATCTTCAATTTAACTTTCAGCCGCTTTGGAATCACTGTCACTGTAGCTCCGGTGTCCACTCCTATCTCCAGAGTCACATTATTAATAAAAGCGTTTTTTTAAAGGTGATACAGTCAGTAATTCTGCGTTTGTCCGCAGGACTAAATATTCCTCCGCTCTTCATTCATCTTTCAGCTGTTGCACCGCTCCCTTTCCTTTCTTGGCTGGTCCCTTGCGTTTGCCTCTTCCTGCTAATTTGACGTTTTCCGTCCTCTTTGTTGCACGATGCTGTTTTTGCAGGCTTTCCGCAGGTGACCCTTTTTTCCACATGCGTCACAGCCGTAGCCTTTGTA
Organism: Ixodes persulcatus; assembly: GCA_013358835.2. Taxonomy (NCBI): domain Eukaryota; kingdom Metazoa; phylum Arthropoda; class Arachnida; order Ixodida; family Ixodidae; genus Ixodes; species Ixodes persulcatus. The sequence goes on along the minus strand of JABSTQ010010809.1, from coordinate 183,910 downwards.
GCGGCAATTTTGAGCAGTGTGGTTGGTTTTAAGGCAACGCCAGCAGGCAGCGCTGGTGCTTGCTAGTTGTTTCACTTCGTCTTCAGCGGTGGCGCGTGCATTCTTGAGAATTTTCATTTGGTCCTCAGCCGCTTCCAATCCCGCTACCGATTCCACAACTCGCGTCAGAGTCAGATTTTTAAAAGACCGATCTCACCGGCCAGTTTGACTATGCCACCGCTACGGCAACGCATCGAGGGAGCTTTAGTCTTTCTGCACGTGCGACAACCTCGCTGGAGCTCTGCGCGTGTGGAGCATGAGGCAGCACGAGCCGTCTTGTGCACTGCTGCCTGCATCCTGCGAAATAAAGTTATGGCGGCGTCACGCATGCGCCAAACGCTTGGTGAGATCGTTCTATTGTTAGGCACTTCTTCTGGGTCATTGTGTGATTGAGACCACAAACAAATCGGTCGCGCAGTTGCTCCTCGAGTTTGTCTTCAAATTTATATGTCTCCGCCAGCCGTCTTAGTTCTGCCAGATACGTGGTTGAGGGTTCACCTGATCTTTGATGCCGCTTTCCAAATTCAAAGCGCTCGGCTATCACTAACCGCTTTGGCGAGTAGAATTGACTTAGGAGTTGTACGAGCTCTTCATAAGTCCTCTTGCTCGGTTGCTCAGGAGACGACAGATCCCGAAGTCGGAAGTAAGTTCTTTGTCCGATGGCAGTGATGAAAACAGACACTTTTATTCGATCTGTCTTGATTTTCTCTTTTTGCGACTGGAAATGCTCTTGAAGGCGTTCCTCGTACTCGTCCCAGCTTGTCCCTTCCTCATAAGGTACAATCGAACGCGATAGGTTGTCCAGGATGCACGGTACGGGGTTCGGTTCATTCTTGCCTTGGTAGATCAGGTCGAGGTTGACTCCTCGCCGCCACTTTGTGGGGTTTTAAGGCCATGGAGTTATCTTAGTCGTTACGAATAAACCTTTAGTACATATAGAAGCAACTATTTACAACCAGGGTGATTCCGGTATCTGCAGACGTCAGCGTTCGGCTGGCTCGCTCGGTCAGCTTGAGTTCGCTTCTTCCTCGTTGTTCCGTTTGTCTACTCTTGGACACAACACAGACAAGGACATGAACACACGCGATGAAGCCGCGAAATGCAGGGATGGCTTACTTGTTCCAGCGTAAGCATAGGTGAAGCATTCCCTTCACTGACCAATGGTTGTTAAAATAAATCGTTCTCAAACTAGCGTATGGCACCCAGGCAAAGTATCCGTTAACTCAAAATGGGTGCAGTGTGAAAGGTTGGATATCTCTAACTTATTTAAGACGTCCCGAACTGAATTGACCGATAAAAAACATAAAGGAAGCCCGTAAAATTTGTACTCGTACAGGGGCAGCAGGCAAGAAAAGAGGCACAAACAATTTTGTTGTTTTAATCTCCTAAAAGTTTCTTACAAAAAAAGAACATGTTCCGTAGACAAGTACAAGCGTGCAAGCGACCTGCGAGTGCAGAGAGGTACTACTAAGCTCTTATACAGCTGAGAAGGTTGCAAAGCAAACAAGAGCCAGGGTAGTTCTAGGCTATGTTGTCTATTCTTCCGGGCAGCTCGAAAAATAACCCCACAGACGCCTCTCGTTGGTGCTGGCGATCAGTTCATCGTACGAAGTTTCATCGACAGTGAGCGTCGTTGGAAAAGGCTTGATGGAGGAGCCATGTTAATTAACGTTTTTTGTAATGAGCAGTCACAGAATGTCGCCGCGGAGGTGAACGGGGCTGCCGGCCGCGACAAATAAAAAATATTCGTGCAGCATGCAGTTCGCGTAACGCGTGTCTGTGCTATATTAGTGTCGGCGAAACGTGCCCACGAAGCGTGTATGAACGAAAAGTTGTCTATGAAACGTGTTTCCACAAAATTCCGGGAAAACAAGAAAGTAAATATTCTACCGGCAGTTAGCACATGATTTCACACAGCTAATGGGAGGCTACTGCAGCTAAAATTATGAGGAAATTATATTCCCGGCTGCTGGGAGAATACACACTGCCTATTTCTATATATAATCTGGAAGAGCATCCGTAGAAAGCAGTCACTCGTGGAGAACATTAGGTTGCACTGCACTTACCATAAACTTAGCGGACCTGGAAGACGTATTTCAAGATATATGTCGATAGGGCCACTAAAGAAAACCCACACAAACAAAAACGTGATGGAAAGGCCATGTGAAGATTCAAGACGATGCGGTACAATCTGCCATTTGCCGTCCGATACAACACCACAACAATTTGTGTGACATATTTGAAGAAATCGCTTATTGCAATAAGCGCGTAGGACTTTTGGAATGCTAATAGCTCTCGTAGGCTTCGAATACGTTAAACTTCATGCCAGGTACACATGCCGCAGATAAGAATTCAGGGCGAGAGAAAGGAATGCTGGGGGGGAGGAAGCAGATGGGTTGCTGAATAGGTGAGGAGGAAACATTTCCCTCATTTGACCGGCATTCTGATTCTTGAAGACCGCGGGGGGTGCATTTTTCAAAATGTTTATCTTCAAGGTGCACCCAGAGAATGAACACAAGGGAAGTATTTGCCAGTAGATATTTTTGTGAGTCCGTCCCAAAACTTATGGTGCAGTCGATGCTATGTGAGTGATCTACTAAGCAGTGTCCTTCAGGCAGGTGCCGTGCTCTGCCCGCTTGAAGACTATAGTCAGGTGACCGTAGCTGGAGACACGACTGGTCTGAAATACGCATAGCGTCAACTCTTCTGTCAATACCGAGTGAACAAAACAGCAGCACAAAAACTAGTTTTTGGTGTCCCAAAGGAACAGCCCAGCCTAAATGTGAATCAAAAACGGGAACTATGAAGATCCTATATTTTACGCCGTATAAACCACATTTTAAACTGAAATGGTAAAATAATCGCGTAGTCTTTTTGCGTACCATATTGCCGCGCGCGGAGCTGTCCAAGCAGCAGCGCGCCCGTGGCCTCACGGTTATCGCGCTTGGTTCCCACGCAAAGGGCCACGGTTCTATTCCTGGCTGTGGATGTACACTTTTATTATCTCTGTAACTCTAATAATCTAGCAAATTCGAGAGCCTTGTTGTGTATTCGAGGACCAAATGTTTTAGGCGCCGAATGTTTCAGAAGCCCACGTGTGTACATTTAAAGGGCTTTGTGTTGCGAGCCGGGGTCAGTCTTTCACCAACAGTTTGATGCCGCCACTTCGCCTTCATCGACGCTCGCCTTTGACGCCTGTTATTACTCTTTCCGTTTGGCACAAGTTCGCCTTGACCGTTTAGTTTCTTCGTCAGTCCCCGTCTCGCCAATCTCCTTTGAACAATATTCACAAAAATTAACCTAAATTATGCAGAAAAAATACTTCCCAGAAGTTAGCTGCGCCGCAGAATTCGCAGAAAGCAATAACGATAGATTTTTTCGAGGGGTGTGTACATGTAACAAACACTCTACCATTCCTTACATAATGTAATCGTAAGTGCCACAAAGATGCAAATATTCTCAAAACTGAAGTTAAAATAACGCGAATCTAACACCACAACGACAACACATGGAGGGATTCTGGGCTTGATGAGCTAGCGACTCTATACCCCAGAATAAGAAGGAAGAGAAATATTAGCAACAGCGCTTTTTTATTTGAGGAATTTGCAGAACAGTGAGGTAATCGGACATCCCTAATTTGGCGTAAACTTACGATTATGTAACTAGAGATTTGTTTCGGGTGTTAGGATTCGGAAGTGTTTCGTGTATATGTATATTCCGTCGTTCTCGACGGGGGCGTCGACGGACAGAACGACGCTGCAGACGACCCTTTCGAGGTGAGCACTCCTGTTGACACATTGAAACGACACTATATCGAGCAATAGACTCGTCTACTTGACCCGTATGCAGTCTTGAGAGCTGTTTACAATGTCGGTGATAGACAGGGCAACAACGTAGCAATAGCAACACTTGAGACGACTCCGCCTGGATCTGGCCGACCGCGCTCGCCCTGCTGAAGTGTGAGAGTGGGAATTCCAAGCACCGTTAGTTTCGTGATGTTGCAAGAGGCTGCATTGTTGTTGGAAATACTTTGTCGTGCAAATGCCTGCGGAGCCATTCTAGCGCTCAGTGCACCTCTCGCGCAGCATCGGAACCATAGTGGCACCTAAAAGGCCAACAAATCCCGTAGCATGTGCTGCGGTTCATTATAATCTGAAGCAGAGTAGCCGCAAAGAAGGAGGGACGGTGCGACGAAAAGTGTTGTTGGAAAAAGCAAAAAAAAAAAAAAACGATTGAAGGCGTTTACAACTTCCTCTAATGCCAATTAAGAGCGCAGCTCTTGAGGAGGAGGAGATGGTATGCCCCTCCTCCTCATCCATGCCCTCTCCTCCTCTCCTCTTCCTTCTTCACGCGCGAAAAGCGCGTTTTCACGTGACGTTTCGTCACGGTGACGTTTTTGCAGGGAGACGTTTTGGCGCTTTGCATTTTGGGACGATTCTTATATTACACCGCGCGGTTACGCCGACGGCGACGCCGACGCCGACGCCGCTCAAGCCGGAAACGGGCCCGTAAGAGCTGCGCTCTAAAAATATCTCGCATAATTTTTTTTTTTTTTTTTCAGTTTGAGATCCTGCGATTTGAATGTCAAGGAGGAATAAAATCGTGGTCATTACTATTGCGTTTATTCCGCTCGCTTTGTATACTAATAAACTGTCTCCGTATCTTTCCATTTTTGAGACTTCCGTTTCCTTTAACCAGACTCGTGCTCGTTACTTGAAAAATGTAATAGATTACGATTACAAATTACCGAGCCTCAATCGTAATGGATTACTGTTACAAGTTACTTTCGCTGAAAACAACGAATTACTTTACCCGTTACGTTACCAATTACTTCCATGTTATTTTTTTCCGTACACTTATGCAAACAACAATGGAACAAATTTTAATATTTTTGAAAAATGTTCTGCAACACTACCTTTTATTTCTCATACAACCGTATTATGCTAGTCCTTCCAAAAATAGAATATTGTATTTAAGAGAAAGAGTCTAGGTGCACTCTGTTCGCCTGTTAGCTGTCAAGGTACCGAAAGCTGCAACCACACCGGCCATCCCGCTAGCTGAAGGCCGCCGAAAATGATCGCTGGAATTCTGAAGACAAAGCTAGCCGTGCGCATGCTCAGTATCAGCGTCTGCCTCCACTACAATATTCGGAGCTAATGAAGCGATCTACGAAAGCTCCATTTTGATTCGGATGTTTCGCCTGTTATTCACAAGGAAAGAAAAACTTGGTTATAGCGTTTCAATATATAGCCCATGAAGAAGGCAGGTGTCTCAGCTCACCTTGATGTGTTTCCGTAGATTATAATTTATTGTTCTTGCTGATGACATTGTGTTTTTTTTTATTGGCAAGCAAAGTGTCCACCAAATCTATAGGTTTCCATTTTTCTTAATGCAATGAATTTTGAACGTATCAATAAAAGATGGTCACGGAGACGACGGACACTCAATGAGCGAAAACTCGACGAGTCAGAGAAAAAGTGGTGGTTACGGGTTATTGATCTTCCATCGGTTCTCACTTTCATAACAATATTTGTAGAGGACAGGAGAGCGGAGGGCAAAGAGAGCGACAGAAGCGGTGGCTCCCGGTCTCACAAAACAGAGGATCACACAACTTTTATGCGTTCTCTCTCCTTCTCTGCCTGCACACCTTAGATGGCCTTCCCCCTCCCCCACACACGCACCTTTATGTCGACAGTTGATTGAAAGGGAGGAGTGGACTCGACCACTATACGAAGACAGGTAAACTAAAAGAATATCGTCCGTACCCTTGAAGTCGACGCTCTTAGCCTCACGCCGGGTGCTTTTCAGCCCTGTCTCAAGAGCGTCCTATAGAATAATGTAGCGCACGTCAAAGACAGAGACTTCGACCCAATCGCGCGGGGCTACATCGTCTGTTACGCGAGTTATGATCTCGCCAATCGAGGCTGTACAGTTTCGCGTTTGTTGTCTGTGCAGGTGGCGGGAGATGTCGAAGAAGATAAAAAAAAAACGACTAAATAAAATAAATAGAGCTTTCTCCTGCCCGGGAGAAGAAAAACGCAATCGAAGGCGACGGAGAGCCTACGCGGCGTTGCCTTACTTGATCTTTATCTTTCATATATTTGTACATGCCTTGCCCTTTTTTCTAATGCTTCTAGTGAGCGTCCAAACAAAACATCGTGTCTTCTTTTTGGCTATTCTCCCCTTCTTGATGTTTTCTATTTTGTTTAACTTGGTCTCTTTATGCTGCTGATTGTTCTGCTCGTATTACACAAGTTACTATATTATGCTCATGTTTTACAAAGTAACAAGTAATCAAAGTAATCCGTTACCAATTTTTTTTGTAACGGAACTACATAAAAGAATACTTCCAGAAAAGTCACGTGACAATTAAAAAATACTTGAAAAGGTAACCAATTACTAGTAATCCGTTACTTGCAAAGGATTACTTCCCAGGTATGGTTCTAACCAGCTTCGTGACAACACCTGTCAAAGTGGTGCGGTCTAAGAGAAAACATTCTTTGCACAGTCGCTACTTCGGTGAGATGTAGTGTGAATAGAATTTATCCGTGTAATTGCCACGCCGAGTTCATCATGCCGTAGGTAATTACCGGAGCGCGAATGCTATTGATTGTAAATTGATGCCAGTGCTATATGCATGGCGCGACACAGGTAATGGCGAAAAGTTATGGTCACTGATAATGTGAGAACGGCAAGGAGGAGCTTCAGTTGTTCCGCACCCAGTGCGAGCCTCCTACCTTGGACAACACTATGTCGTATTGTGCATCTCAAGGGTGCACGCAGCCAAAACTCGGTGGATGACACGGAGCGCGGGCTGGAGGCAGGACGTTCAAGAAACACGCCAGGTTGCTGTCACTCTGTCAATGACGTTACTGCTCTCTTTCCCTTCGAATGAAAATTCTTTAATCAAAACTACTAGCCAGGTGGGAAGTGAATATGGGGAGATCACAAAAATCGCTGATGTCGTAATCGCGCTAAGAGTATCGCGCATCGACTGAGGGATATTTTTAGCGCGAAGATGACATCGGGCGCTGTGTTTGAAAGTTATTTTCGAACAAAAACGATGGGCCCTACATTTTACCAGTTCAGGTGATGACCGTAATGAATATATCGCACGACAGTTATAGTTAACACAATCGCCTTTAAAACCTCAAGAGAGAAAAAGAAAAAGAATAACCGATGATCGCTTGCTTGAGCTGACAGTGTACATCTGATGCACGTACTGCGACGCTGCCAACCACTCTGTGATGATGCTTCTCTCGCTGCCGATCGTCATGCCAAAGTTTCGTCAAAGCAAAAAAAAAAATTAGATTATTGGTGTCCCTGCGGCCAAACTGAAAATAAACACTTCTGGCGAGACACTTGCTGGCAGTGTTTATGTATCTTGCGGCCATGCTGAAAATCAGCACTCCTGGCCGAACTCTTGCCGACCGCCCTTATACACGAACTCAACCCTGTGATGTCACGGCGCGGTGGTGGCGCGTCGAGCGCACTTCCGGTCTGGGGTGCAGGGGCAGACGTCCCCATGCCAGGCGTGTATTCCTGCGTTCTTTTGAAAGGAACCAGACAAAAACCTGCCTTCTTGTGAAAACGCCGCGACTGGGGCCGTGCCAAAAGACTCGAGAAAGGTTTAAAGGTCAGTTTTCATGTGCTCGGTTAGTCCGAGAATCAGGATACGTGCCGTGAAAAGGGAAAAGCAGAAGCCGTCGGACAATGATTGCTTGGGCGGGAAGCACTTTGGGTTGCATTCACGGATACTTGTGGTCATCAGATTTTTTTTTTTTGTCCCAACATGAACGCCAGAAAACCGTCAAGTTGTGCGCACCACCTGCGGACTACGTTCAGTGCGTCTTCAAGTTCAAACGGCAGCCTGATCGTTCGAACTGTAGTCTGCTCTTTCGAAAGTTTCTGCTTGTCGTCTGCTCTCTTAGACGACGCCGGCCCGTAGACCAGATGTTGGCCCGGTACTTGCGATAAGAAGTAAGTGCAGGCCTCAAAATACTAAAGTTTGAAGGATTGTAAGCAGGCTCGATGTAAACACTAGATACAAGGAGATGTTGATCATTGTTACCAGTGACCATCACCGACTTGATATGCCTAATTCAATTAGTCCGATTCTGCTTGCGATTTTCACTATCGACGTCGACCATCTCAGCTACGGTTCACGCTTTTGCAGCCCGAGCGGCGTCGCGACTGAAAATTGTGAGCGAAATCTCATCATGTGAGTCAGGCTTCAGCGTACATACTGCGGCGTCCACGCGGAATGAATCGTAACATGTCAGATTATTCACGCGAAATTTTGCGGTGTAACGAACCTCGGTAATTTCGCTGACGCCGCTCAAGTAGTCAGACATTGCCAGGAAGATGTACAATCAACAATTTGAACGCGAAAAAGGGCAGGAGGACTCACACCGACGCCGACAAAATCGCATTTCAATGTTTTTTTTTATGGGCGACTGCGACCTTGTTCCCCCCCCCCCCCCCCCCCCCCCATCGCGCATGTGCGGCGCCGGTGGCGTCCGCTAGGGGCGCTCAGGTTTGTTTGTAAACATGAGTCGGTGTATATTTCTGCGTGCAACCTGAAAATCAGCTCTTCTGGACAAACACTTGCCGACCGCGTTTATGTCTCCGGCGGCCATGCTGAAAACTAGCAATCCTGGCCAGGCACTTCCCGGCAGTGTTTATGCCTCCGGCGGCCAAGCTGAAAGCAGCTAGTTTGTGGCCGGACTCTTGCCGGCCTTGCTCATGTCTTCGGCGGTAAAGAACTGCCCAGTTTCAACGCTGTACAGATACTGCCCAACCATCGGCCAATCGAAGGTCACTTTTTGGTGCTGCTTGGGCAGGCTGCATTTACACCGTTTTGCCAAGCTTGGCTGACCACTGAACTGCCAGCCTGACCGAGGCTGCTTTTGCACCGTAGAGCCAGCTTGGCTAGACAAGGAACCCCCACTGAACTGCCGGGCAGGCAAGCCAGGGTGGAGCAAGCTTGCCCCACGGTACCAAACGGTGCATGGCCCGGGGAAGCTTTCCCCGGCTGTCAAAGCTAACTCAAGCTTGAACCGGTCAATAGACTGATCTCACCAGGAGTTGCGGGACGCTACCACTGCCGCGGTGCATGCTGGTACCTGTAGTTCTCCCAGTTTTCCGGCCGCGTCAATGCGCATTGTACTCTCGCCCGGCGTTTGGAAATTTTCGGGTTAGCACGAGACGTTTAGCCGGGTTTTTACTCAGTGTTTTCAATGGGTGGCTTCACCCGATGTATGCCACGGTGCTACAATAACAGCACCTGGCAAAAAGGCCTTGGATACCATGTTTTCCCGAAAGAAAGCAGCACGGCAAAGAAAGGTAAACAGAGCCGGGCAGAGCGGCAGAGAAAATAGCGTTTTTCCATTTGTTTCGCGATTTGCTTCATAATTTGTATCCACCTATTGCGCGCCAGTTAAAAAGTGTAAGATTACGGGGCACGAGACACACAGCGTGCCGAAGTGTTCCGTACGTTGGAATCTCTCTGAGCATTCGCTCCGTAGCAGTCTATCCGTTGGTCTATCTCCACTAAGTTTGGTGAGGTCATTTTTAATACACTTTTTGCTCAATGAATTTTGGTGGTTATAACTGTTAATGTGAGGAAATGTTTTAAGCATGCTTCTAAAGATCAGGACAAGCACTCAAAAAAGAGCAGCGATTCTTGATATGCATGACTTAAAATATAACTTTTTTCGGAAGCGGTTTTCATTTTTTTTTTCATACAAAACGTAAAAAAAAAACACCACATAATGCAATTTAGAAGTTCAACACTTCCCAGGTAGCACCGAGTTCAGGGCCGAAACTTGGCTTTTGTCTGGGAGTTTAGGGCATTAAAAAGCCCGAAGAAGCCAAAGTAGAGCCAAACCTGACCTCCTTTGGCAACAGTCTGGGTAATTTGGCCCTAATTCGCCAAACAAGTGCCAAACTTAGGCTTCATTGCCTGGTAGTTCGGCTATCATCTGGCATCTTTGGGCCTAAATCGCCTAACAAATGCCAGAGTTAGGCTTACTGCCCCGTAGTTTGGCAGATATTTGGCATTTTTGGGCCAAAATCGCCAAACTAATGCCAAAGTTAGGATTCACTTTTTGATAGTTCGGCTGTCAACTGGCACCTTCGGGCCAAAATCGCCATATTTGTGCCGTAGTTAGGCTTACTACCTTGCAGTTCGGTTGACATCTGGCATCTTTGGGCCCAAGTCGCCAAACAAGAGCCAAAGTTAGGCTTCGCTTCCCGATAGTTCGGCTTTCGTCTGGCAGCTACAGGCCAAAGTCGCCAAACAAGTGCCAAGTTAGGCTTCGCTTCCCGATAGTTCGGCTGTTATCTGGCAGCTACGGGCCAAAGTCTCCAAACAAGTGTCATAGTTAGGCTTTGCTTCCCAATAGTTCGGCTGTCATCTGGCAGCTACGGGCCAAAGTCGCCAAACAAGCACCAGAGTTAGGCTTCGCTTCCCGATAGTTCGGCTGTCATCTGGCAGCTACGGGCCAAAGTAACCAAACAAGTGCCGAAACTAGGCTTACTGCCTTGGAGTTCGGCTGATGAGGTGTTTGATGTACGCGGGTGGTCTTCATCTTAATTAAATAGAAATCAAGTTTTATTCGGGTGGCCACTTTATCTTATTTTGAGTGTCTCTTGATTTCTTTAGTCCAAAGATTGGCTGAACGTTTTGACGAGGCTGAAGCAGGCTTTGCAAACAGAAATTGTGCCGGATGTTGTACTCGCGCGTAGGTACAAACGCCAATATCGGGACGCGCCGGGAGACTGGTTCGACATTAAGGCGCGTTCACACCGGCGATGCCATCTAGTCGCGCGATAACTTTCATCGCAAAAGCGACCATCGCAGGCAAAAAGCGACGCCATTTGAGCAGTCGCTTGCTGACCCGCCTTTTTGTGATGCGATCTAGTCGCGGAGAGGCTGAGCCAATGAACGGCGTTCGGAGCGAGCGTTTTCGAGAAGCGACCCGCCAACGAAGGCGTTGGACTCGCTCATCGCGCACGCCAGAGTGACCATCTAATTATTTTTATTTATTTATTTTTTTGCGATGCGATTTAGTCACATCGCGCGACTGCTTACATCCCCGGTGTGAATGCGCCTTTAAAGAAAGTGCTGCCATCGAGCCAGCGCTGTGCGAGATCGATGTGCGCACGTCTCCCCAACAGATATCATTATTAGGCGGCGCATTTTGGGGCAAAAGCGAACGTGGCTCTGTGCGCGTCTTGCATCGTGATTGAGCACTGTCAAATGCTAGCGATAACAAAAAGCGGAAACGACCGGGGCTCCGTGGCGCCGCTCCCGCATCACACTTGGGGAATTAAAATGAAATCCCGGAACTTGTACTATTTTAGCGTGTTGGTACTTTTAAACATTTAGAAAGTGGAGACACATAAGGGACAATACATACAGGACAATCTTACAACTTCAACAACATTTATTTTCGGCTTCAAGCTCAAAGCCCGCTCGCTCCGTGGTACTACGGGAAAGGGAAATCTTGGGGGAAGGAGAAGAAGCGGGGGAAGTGTACGCGATCCCCCCGTACTGCGGGGCCAGGTACATCGGGCAAACGGGGCGATGCCTCAACGACCGACGCCGAGAACATCAAATGGACGCCGAAAGAGCTGCTTCGGATTCTCAGCACCCGATCGTCATTCACGGGAGAAAATGTCCCCAGCTGCGCTCCTGATTTCGCCGCCACGACGGCCATGGGAGGCCACTGCGAGCGAGTCGGGAGAGAAATAATTGAGGCCCGTCGGGTGGCGACAAGCCCGCAAAACATAAGCACCCCTTCCATTTCGTTCTCAAGAAAGGAGATTATCTTTCTGAGGCCCACAATGTAAGCCGAACACTGACAGACTGGGTAAGGCGACAAGGTCACCGACTGAAGCGGTTTTTCCTTTCATTTCATTCCAGAGAAGGGCTGGGATTCCCCCGTCCCTTATTTCCCTACTGTTGAACAGGTCGGGATACACTCTCTCCCCTGTAGCTTTGGCTGTACAGCAGGTTTTTTTTTATTGTTTTTTTTTATTTGTGTTTTTTTTTTTTACTCGAAAGCGTCGAAAATGCAGAGAGAGCTTGGCTGCGTTGTTGATGCCCCTTCGACCTCGCCTTTTGCGAATCCTCCCCACCTGCTTTTGTGTCTTCGTGTGGCTGTCAGCGAACGCGACAGCCGCTTTAAGTAAATCAAAAGCGCGTGATCTCTCTGTGTAGGACACATAGGCCAAAAACGTTTGGACGAAAATTTTTCAGGTGACTCTCTCTGTCACGCTGATGTGATCTCTGGGGCTGTTGTTTTCGCCGTTTGCCTACTTATAGAAGTAGGCGGGCCACGTATGTCCGGTTTTCGAAATGCGCTGTTCAGTGTTGTGTTGCTTTCGTGCGTTGCAGACGCGGCCGTGTTTTTTCGTCGTAAACGGCCACAATACGTCCATGCAAATTTTTCGGTAACAGCCATTTGTTTCACCGGAGTTCGTGGAATTCTTGTGATGTATTTGTTGGACACGCTTCGACAAAAACTGCTCTTCGCCTACGACGAGACGTCAGTTGAATGTGCCCAACCTTCTTTCTCGAGTGTGTTTGTGGGGTGCCTGAGTTAGATTATGCATCTGTCAAGGATTGTGTGATAGCGCTTTTTTATTAGTAAGTACACTGCAAGCATGCTCCTGATAGTAGTCCTGCTTTCACCTCAATCTCCGCGGTTTTTTTGTGTGATGCGTTTTGGTTGGCATGAGGACAGTATTAATTATATTTTATAATTAGCTTTTCGTTTTACAAAACAGTGTGTGACCTTTGTAAATATGTCGAGTATACACTGTGTGTAATGATAGTTGTTTAATAAACTTCTGGGAGCGGTCGAAAAAAATTTGTTTGTCCGTATATGTGATTGGTTATGGAGCGAATGATATGCAACGTACACATACTTGCACGACGTTCGGCCAATACGGAGCAGACGCATCGTAGAGTATTTGCACAATATTGCGCGAACGCTAGGCCGGGGCAAAACGGCTATACGGCAATACCTGCCGGGTATCAAACGGTGGTGCAAAACTGGACATTTGCGCGATATTGGAGCTTACTTTCGGCCGGTGCTAGCACGATACTCCAAAGTATTCCCATGCTGCTTGGGAACGGAGGTGATGACATCTGACCATCGTGTTTCAGACGCTTGTTTAATATAATTCTCTTCTGGGGCGCGTGAAAGAGCACTTTTGTGACACACCAGATATATTCCAAACTTGGGCAGGCCTCTCGGCTTTCTTTTTAGGCGTTGCTTTGGCGATTAGGGTTTCAGTCTGGCACTTACTTTGGCAGAACTGTGGCGGACCAGAGAAAAGCCAAACTTGGCATGTCCGAAATACCCAAATTAGGCGTTGCTTTGGCAGTTATGGCTCAAGTATGGCACCACCTTGGCGCACCTCTGGCAGACCAGAGAAACGCCAAACCTTGGCATGCCCCGCATTCCCAGATTAGGATTTACTATGGCAGTTATGGCTCAAGTATGGCACCAACTTTGGCGCTCCTCTGGCGCACCAGAGAAACGCCAAACCTTGGCATGCCCCGAATTCCCAGATTAGGATTTACTATGGCAGTTATGGCTCAAGTATGGCACCAACTTTGGCACTCCTCTGGCGTACCACAGAAGAGCCGAACTTTGGCATGCCCTAGGATCGCCCCACTAAGGCTATAGTTAGGCACCGTACTTTGGCACTGATGAATGCCATGGTGCAAAAACCTAACTGCGCAAAATTTCGGCCCCTATGTTTTCCAGACCTTTGCCCAAGTTGGGCATTCCTCTGGCGTGCTACCTGGGTTACCGCCAGAAATGTAACAAACGAGCCTAACCTATTTTGTGGTGGTCTATTAGGCTGGCGCTACTGATCCAGAAAAAAAGCCTCCGACGTCGAGCGAATCTTAGCGTTCGGAGCTTGCGAAAACAAACGAAACTGAATAGAAACTATACACGAAAAATCATCTCCACCCAAGTTTTCAGGTATCTTGCATGGTTGCCTCTTTTTGAGAGATGACAATTGTTACGGCGCATCAGGCATGGCCTTTCTGTAGATCATTTCTTCTTTGTGTGCAGGCTTCTTCACGCAGTTCGCAGTGGGACCACTGCGTGAACGGCAGTGTGCTCCTGCGTTCATGAAGACGAAGAAGCAGACGGCGCCGAAGCAGACGACAAAGCAATTCTAAAGCGATAAGAGGACTGGAACCACTTTTCTGCGCTTTCTGACAAATTAAGACATCACAACCAACACAATTTTATGAAGTACAGACATGCAGGAGAATCCAAGCTGATACCGAGGCGTTCCACACGATAATCTACGATGTACGCGCAGCCCTATTGTAGCCGGGAAGCCGGAAAGCGATGACTACAACTAGCATTGCGGCGGCACCACTTCCGAAATGCGCGCGCCTGCGCAGTTCGCATGGTGACATCGGTCTATTGTGCTACTTCAGTGGTTTGGACAGCTTGCGCTACATTTGGGTAGAGAATGAATGTTCAGCGATGCGTTCTTCATTTTTGAGTCTCAAAACGCGGTTTTATTTTGTGTGTGTGTGTGTAGTTAAGGAAAAAAAAAAAGGGGGGGGGGGGCACACGCTCTACAAGGAACAATAAACTAATTGATTTTACACCGACCATCTCTCTGATTTTTTCCTTGAAGCTTGAGCATTTGGAAATATTTTACAATATCCGCTTTTGGGAAGGGAACAATAACATATTTTGTACCACTTCAAAAAGAAGATTCCTTGCCCAATACTCCTGACGTATTTGATATTTTCTCATTATTAGGTATAAATGGTGAACATGCCCGCTTTACGTAAGCCGTTTTTATGGTGGATACTAGAATTATGATATTCGTTATTTTTTTAATGCTCCTGAGAATTCAAAACACTAGCTTTTTGAACATTGTTGACAGACTAACACTTTAAAACGATGCTTAGTTGGCAGGCTTCTGAATATTTAATGAAAAAAAAAACTTTCCTTGCTGATGTGATTCGACGGTAGTAATCTTCCGTATACGTTTGCCTTCTAATGTCGGGTACACGTGGAAGCTCGTACCCAAAGTAGCCGAACCTTCAATTTTGAGAATCGTGGCCTGATAACTATATGTACCGTATTTTCCGGGCTATAGTCCGCGGACTATACAGGTTTAAAAGTTGAAATTTTTGGCAGTGCGGACTATCTACACGTGCGGACTATACAGGATTTTTGTTTTTCAATATCATTGATTATACCGAGACGTGACAGATTTTGTGAATGAAAGAGTATATTAATGATGATTTATGTATATTATAGGCTTCTTTGTGAGTTAAAAAAGCATACATTTGTCAAGGGGTACCGTCCATGAGAAGATTTTTGTGTCGACTAAGCACTAGGTGCGTACTATGCACCTTTATTTATTTATTTATTTATTTATTGATACTGTCGGCCCTTTACAAGGCCTTTACAGGAGTGGTAATACACACAAGATGTAAAAGAACAATCATACACTGACACTACAAAAAAGTGATTCACCCGGAGGGTAAAAGAACAATCATGCACTGACACTTCAAAAAGTGATTCACTGGGAGGAAAAAAGCAAAAGAAATACATTCAAAACACGAAGTCACGGCACATTATCAAGCACTATACTCTTTATATTTTTAACAAAATCACAGACATTTGTCATAGTGACGGCGTAATTCGGGAGTTGGTTCCATTCCTTTATTGCCCTAGGAAAGAAACTAAATTTAAAACAATCATTTTTGACAGACGGTTCCCTGATGTACATGCTATGACGACGTCTCGTACATTCACTGACGCGTACGTCCATGTAATTATTTTTGTCTATCTTAACTAGACCATGAATGATCAAAAAAATGAATTTCAGGCGGTCGCACTTTGTTCTTAATTCAAGAGAAGGAAGTTCAGCAAGTCTACAGAGTTCGGTGGGGGAATGGTTACGATTATATTTATTAAAGATAAACCTGGAAGCAAGCCGCTGGACTTTATCAAGTTTGGACGAGTTAGCTACTGTATATGGATCCCACACTACTTTTGCGTATTCAAGGACAGGTCTCACCAGTGTTTTGTAAGCTAATGTTTTTATTTCTGGAGAAGCGCTTGCAAGATTTCTTCTGAGGAACCATAGTGCCTGGTTAGCTTTTCTGGACACTTTTTCCGTCTGTGTATTCCATCGTAAGTCGCTTGTAAAGGTCACTCCTAAGTACTTATTTTCGTCTACACGAGGTAGGTTGGTGTCATCTATAAAGTAATCATAATTTAGGAAACGTTTTTTTCTTGTTATAGACATAACGACCGATTTTCGAGGGTTTAACTCCATTTGCCACTCGTCGCACCAATGTTTGATTTTGAGGAGTTCATTTTGCAGTTTTAGTTGATCTTGTTCAGTTTCTATTTTATTGTACAAAATACAATCATCCGCAAACAGCTTAATGGGAACTGATATTCCACAGCGTATGTCATCTATAAATATTAAAAATAAAAGCGGTCCTAGCACACTACCTTGTGGAACTCCAGAAGCAACTGGCGCGGGTCTAGACACACAGCCTCCCAACTCAACGAATTGAACTCTCGATGAAAGATACGAGCAAAACCAGTTTGTGATGATGGGGTTCTTAAACAAGGCATTAATTTTAAGCAACAATTTAGGATGAGACACTTTATCGAATGCTTTTGCAAAATCTAAAAATATGATGTCCGTTTGGCCACGGTTATTTATAGTTTGGGAGAGATCGTGAACGGTTTCGATGAGTTGGGTCGTTGTGGAAAGACATTTACGAAATCCATGTTGATATTGAAACAAAATATTGTGATCGTTAAGGAACGTTAAAAGATGCTTTGAAACGATATGTTCGAGAAGCTTAGAGCACGTGTTAATGAGAGATATAGGTCGGTAGTTTTCCACACAAGAAATAGAGCCTCCTTTATGTATGGGGACAATTTTGGCAATCTTCCAGGCTTTTGGCACAGAACCATTATTTATAGACGACTGAAAAATTATAGTAAGATATTTGGCAACCCATTCAGCGTACCGCTTCAAAAACGCATTAGGAATTCCGTCAGGCCCGGGACTTTTCTTTACATCTATGTTGAGCAAGAGGTTAATGACTCCCTCCTCTTGAATTAATAAGTCACTAATTGGAGGATAATCAGCAAAATCTCTACCTCTTGGTAAATGTTGGTTATCTTGAGTAAACACAGATGAAAAAAAGGTATTGAATTCTTCCGCTCGTGTCTGACTGTTGTCGGAAGTAATTTCCTTTTTTCGGGGGGGATTAACATACCGCCAGAATTTAGCCGGGGCTTCCGTAATAAATTTCTTAAGAGTGACATTGTAAAATTTATGCTTCGAATCTTTAACAAGCCTCTTCAGTTCGTGACTCAAACTTTGCAGTGTCATTTTCCTAGAGTCATTTGGTTTAATTGAATTAGCTTTCCTACATCGCTTTATTTTTCTTTTTACATGAATAATTTCTCTAGTGATCCAGGGGTTCTTATTTCTTATTATTTTGATACGCGTAGGCACAAATAAACTAATACAGTGTGCTGTCACGTCAGCAAAAAAATTCCACAAAACTTCGGTACTAGCATCTAACTGGTAGAGTGACTGGAAGTCGTCGAGCGATTTCTCAAGATAATCTAAAATGCTAACGTCATCTGCTGCCTCAAAATTGAGGACCTTTTTATGCGGAGGGCGACCAAGCCTGCAAGGGCTGAAGTTTAGCGTCATGCATGTCATTTTGTGATCTGAGATGCCTTCAAAAAGTTCACATTCCGAAAGAAGAGGTGTTAGGTTTGTGGAAACAAAGATTAGGTCAAGTAATGATGATGCAGCAGAAGTCGTTCTTGTGTGTTCTGTGACAACTTGAGATAAATTATAACAAAATGCAATTTCCAGTAGTTGCTCGCAGCTCGCCCCGTCTGTTGTTCCCACCGAAAGCGTACTCCAGTCAATGCCTGGTAAATTAAAGTCGCCTACTAACAAGATGTTTTTATTATGACATATTACAGAGTCCATATACTGTTGCAACCTGACTAAAAAGTCAACTGAGGAATTGGGAGGTCTGTATACACCGCCCAGGAGTATAACTCGGTCATTCATTCTAATCTGGACCCATAGAGCTTCGATATCTTTAACCTCATCCAGTACAGTAAATACAATATCGCTTTTGATCAAAATTGCTACGCCTCCGCCACGTGCTTCCCTATCTTTCCTAATTATAGTATAATTTGGCGGTGTAATTTCACTGTCTAAAATATTGCAATGAAGCCACGTTTCTGTTATTACCATAGCGTCGGGTTCGTGTTCAAGAACAATGCTTTCAATTAGGTCAACTTTATTTACAATACTTCGGGCATTTATGTTAATTAGTTTGAAGCGTGCTTTGTTGTGACGTCATTGATCCTTATCCTGCGTACTCGGATATGATGAGCACCGATATCTTTCGTTTCTAACCTCGTCCCAGGCATACAGAACGTTGTTTATTTTGACCTTATCAAAAACCAATCTAGCTTTTGCGCCTTCCTTTCTTTCATCTGCAGTAGAGCTCCACAGGTTCTTTCGTATCTCCACAACTTTTTTGGAGAAATCCTCGTTAATGCTGATTTGGGTACCCTTTAGTTTGGAGCAATTGTTAAGAATTTTCATTTTATCCCGAAAGTCAGCGAATTTCACAATAACAGGCCGAATTCTACCGGGTATGTGCCTCCCAAGTCTGTGAATTCTTTCAATGGAATCAACCTTAACTTTCAGTATACCATCAAATACCTCATGAGTTACGCTTCTCGCAAGGACTTCTTCCGTTTCTGGTGTTGCTTCACTGATCCCTCTAATTATCAAATTATTTCTTCGGGATCGATTCTCAAGATCGTCGATTTGCTTGTATAAAGAAGTAATTTCGTGATCGTGACTGGTAAGCGTGGTTTCAATTTGATCAAGCCTGCCACTGGTTTCATCGACGATTTGTAATTTTTCCTCAATCGTGTCTAGCCTATTTTGCAGCTTCTGTATATTGATTTCCGAAGAGTCTTGTTTTACCTGAATTTCGTTGACCTTTTTAAGGATCTCTTTTTGGGTCTGGAGCAGCTCAGAAAACATCTTTTCAGTTATGGGCCCAGGGTTTTCTTCAACATCGCCGGATAGTTTAAGTAGCATGCCCGCCACAGACAGACAATCATAAACACACTGGCCTAACACACGTGGACACGGCAACACAACTAAGGCAACGTAGTCACTACGGAACCCATATTTGCGATCACCAACCTGCGTGAACGTGATCGGGTGCATGTTAGCCGATGATGCCACGGCAGGGTTGCCGTGTCCACTGGAGCTGGCGGCCGAGGGCATGCTTCTTTTATACTTTTCGCCAGGCAAGCAGGGGTCTCCTGATGACGTCATCCTGCGCAGGGCTGCTGCGCCGGGAAAGCCTGCCGCGTGCGTAGATAGTGACGGTGCAATCTTTGTTGCGTTCCGCAGTGAGTCGCCGGTGACCACGAAGCATCCCACAGGCGAGGATGCCTTCCACGATGATGAGGGGAATAACAGCCAGCCGATGATTATCTGCGTGAACGTGATCGGGTGCATGTTAGCCGATGATGCCACGGCAGGGTTGCCGTGTCCACTGGAGCTGGCGGCCGAGGGCATGCTTCTTTTATACTTTTCGCCAGGCAAGCAGGGGTCTCCTGATGACGTCATCCTGCGCAGGGCTGCTGCGCCGGGAAAGCCTGCCGCGTGCGTAGATAGTGACGGTGCAATCTTTGTTGCGTTCCGCAGTGAGTCGCCGGTGACCACGAAGCATCCCACAGGCGAGGATGCCTTCCACGATGATGAGGGGAATAACAGCCAGCCGATGATTATCTGCGTGAACGTGATCGGGTGCATGTTAGCCGATGATGCCACGGCAGGGTTGCCGTGGCAGGATTATGCACCGGGTGCCCTACCACGGCACCACGTGCCGGGTGCACCGGGTGTCCTACCACGGCAGGGTTGCCGTGGTAGGATTATGCACCGGGTGCCGACTATCTAAGCGAAAACTTTAATTTGTGACCCCAAATTCGTCCCTGCGGACTACACACCGGGTGCGGACTATAGTCCAGAAAATACGGTATTAAAATAGTACAGGTAAATGATTATAAAATTGTGTCGTGAATTTTCAAAAAAGGGGCATTTAGTAAAACTGACGTTTATTCGCAATATTTATCTTTAAATTGAAAGTTTTTGCGATGCACAAAACCTTGTAAACACTTTCCCACCAACGAAACTGTCAAATTCAATGCCAGATTTAGTGGAAATATTTTTCTTTTACCGTAATGCCATATTACTATAGAGAACTAGTGTCAAGATGATAGGTTTGTTTAAATTTATTTGCCTCTGACAAACATTTCTGAGAAAATCCCATGTTCCAACAACAGCAGAGTTCTAAGGCGATAGGTTTTTCTTCTGAATATTATTGACAATAAAACGTTTTACTTCAGTCAGACGCGTGTATGCGAGGTTGCTACAATGTTGCTTCACATGTAGCATGTTACTACATGTGAATGTAATATAAAAAATTAAAACATCAACACTCCGGTAAAAAAATAAAGAAAAAAAGATTGTCTTGTTCATTTGTTCCTTGAAGCATTATGTAGGGGCGACGACAAAACATGAGAAAATCGCAAAGCAAACAACAAAAACAAAAATTTTTATATTCCAATTAACAAAAATATAATAAGGTCTCTGTAACACAGGCTTGTTTCAAAGCCTAATAAACATGGGCTCAGAAGTAGATGGCAGATGTTCACAAGAAACGCTATACAAGTGTGCTTCGTTGAGGCAGTTTTACAGCGTGCAATTTTTTCAAACAATTTATTCTTGATGACCGGTGAATGTTGATCATAATTTATACTCTTTCGCAGAGCCCTTTTTATACAAAAAAAATATATATGCCATAAGGTACTTTCATATCGTATTGTATGCAAGTTATAATGCTTCATACTACGACCAAAATGATTCGCGCGTGACACAAAACGAAACAGCTCATTGTGTTAACAACAAAGTAGTCGTTTAAAACAAAACATACAATAAATATATTATTTTGAGACAGCTAAATATATTTGCTTGCGTATAAGCTAGAGGTGTGTTGTTTTCGGAGCAGTGGTACTACACCCCACGAAGAGACCCCCAGCGATGACTTTTCCCAAGCTTGTGTTCACTCTGGCCGCCATCGGATCCTGTGAGCATAATTATTGCGAACTCTAAAACAAACTATATTCTTTAAATTCTTGCCTAGTAGGCTCAAGATATGAATCTCTCCTCGACGTTAAATGATTCAACTCTAGATTCAGTCCTCCTATATAAATTTTAATATAACATGCTATAACGGACTGAATTGCTTGTGGAATTAATGAATGGATAAGAGATCGCTTTATTTCAAGGTTGTGACTGATTATTATAAATTACAGCGATATATTTTATTGCATCATAATAACGCGAACAATGAATATCCCAAAGTGGAATACCTGAGAGACGCGGGTAGTTCCCAAAATTACTGAGTACACTCGGGGTATTGTCTAGTAGCACGCGTTACATGGACTGTCGAAACAAATCATTAACTAATGCTATAGACAATATGAAGACCGTTATTTGTAACATGCAGAAATCAGTGTTTGGGCACTTTTATTGGAGTCCCGAAGCAAGGGATCACGTCTCAATCGCTAAATGTAATAACGCGAGAAAAGCTGGAGTGGCTCGGGTGTGAAGACAAACTTTGTCCAATTCCGCTAAATGCAGACGATTTCCCCGAGTATTTTGGAACATTGACATGCACTGCGGAAATATATTGCGTTATCCCGCTTTTTGGAGCAAGTGTTGAGAGCGGGTACACGATATAATGCGCATCTTGATATGTGCAAATAGGCAGTTTTAGTGGATCACAAGCAAGGACTGCGTTGCTTGCTTAAGCCCGTGCAGCAGCTTTGAGCATAACTTGAGCACGCCACCGCAAAGCCTGCAATCCTTAGCCTATGGTCCACTAAAACTTCTTATACACTATTTCAGGAGTTGTGTGCAGCAAGGCAAAAATATAGGCGCGGCTACTTGGCTTTCAAATGGGCTTTCCTTTCGCGAGTTCTCGTGAAAGGAAAGGAAAGTTCAAAGCCACGCTACAGTGGCTTAAAGGGGTAGTGTAGTTATCGCTTAGCCTCCACCATGCATCGGGAACGGCCGCTCCCTGGAAGACGGTGTAGGCGGCGCTTCGATCCGCAGCACCGTTGGGTGCCTCAATCAGCCGACAGATAGAGGCACCCTAACACGCTTCATAACTAATATAAATACCTCAAAAACAATTATTTGTTTCCAGTGAACTTCCAACGACATGGTTTGTATTTGAAGGTGAATAAAATCGGCCGGAGCTGGCCGGAGCCAAGCTGAACAAGCGGCCAAGCCGGAGCCATAGCCGGAACCACGGTGCTGCAAGCGCCAGCGCCACCCGCGGCCGTCTTCCAACGCGGTGCCGCTTCTCCGGTTTCGTTCGTTACACTATCCCCTTTAAGCCACTGTAGCCACGCACTTGCGCTTCCGCCTTTGAATCTGCTGCACGCAGCTCGTAATATGAAGTATAGCATCTTGAATGAAGTGCATCTGCAGACTCGGCATCAGTCTCGAATTATGCAAATAAAATACAGCAGAACGGGGGCATGTGAAGGACTAGTTTAAGTGTTATCAGTCATTTCGCCAAACCAGCAGCTTGGTTTACTTCGTACACACTTTATAAACATTAAAAACTACCTGTAACTCTTCACACACGCACGGAGTAACATGCGACGTGTGCAATTTACGCGCCTCCTGTATTTAACTACCCATCTAGTACACACATCTCTCTCGGAGGCAGTCGAAACTTTCGTGCCGATACGGTGGAGCCATTGTCGTTGTCTATCAAGTTCAAGATTTTTCCCGACAGGACGGTAAAAAGCTTCTTTACTTTTGCAAAGCTGTTCGTACAAACCCTAGTGTAGCAAGATGGCATCGCGCTGCCACCGACGTCGTGGTACAAAAATAAATCAACCCTCGGACGGGCCAGAAGCAGCGGAGCCAGCGTCATACCTCGCATGAAAATGGCGCTAGTTCAAAGTAGACTACAAAAGCGCACGGGATCATGAGAAGGTAACGGTCACGTTTCACGATCCATTAAACTGAAACTAGGGGAAAGAGGCATTTTAGAGGAAGGGCAAGGGCGTAGAGGAATTTCTCTTTCCCACTTCAGACTGTGGTTTGCTCTGCCTTTCTATATATAGGGACCTTGCGGGAGGCGGGATGAAGGGGGGAGGGGGTCTTAAACTGATCCTGTCTAGCAACGTTTGTGTTGTTGCAGCGACAGGTTGTTTATAAAGAAGAGTGTACAACAAGTATTGGCACTGCGCATGCCTAAAGTTCACATTAACGTCAGGGGAAGCGCCTGCACACACGCCGCGCCGGCATGAGCGACACCGAGACGGAGTGACGTCCAAGCCGAGCGTTGGCACACGATATATTACAAATGAAGGAAATCCTTATTAAACACGCGACCGTTTAACAGGACAGGCTGGCTTAGTTATCACTGGTATTAAAATTTTGCTAATAATTTGACAAGAAATAAGCTTAAAAGCCCGGAAGAGGTTTATAGTGTACAAACCTGGCTTGAGGGGACCCAAAATGCTTGAAATAAAAATGGCGACGTGCCTGGCTTAGGAGTTTACATCGAGCGCATTCGAGCAGCTGGGATCATTACTACTTCAATCTAGGAACTCAAGAACTGAACTACTTTTGGAGCGCAGCTCTTAGGCGCTCGTTTCCGGTTTGAGCGTCGTCGGCGTCGCAGTCGGCGCCGCCGTCACCGTTGCCGTCGCCGGCGGAGTAACCGCGCGCTTTGCATTATGGGACGTTTCGCCGCCAAACTTAGCGGGTAAATGTTTATGCAATAATTAGCGGAACAATTTCCCGCTGAAAGTAACGAAAACATTTCCCGTTTAATTTCGCGGAGAACATTTCCCGCTAAATTTAGCGGAATAGTTTCCCCGCTAAATTTAGCCGACAAAGTGACGACATGTGACTTCAACACCAATTCAGTTTCCTAGCTTAATTTACCGGGGAAAACTACGTCACAACTTCGTGTCACTTAAACCATGAACAAATTTAGCTGCAGGAGGAGAGGAAGATACAAGGAGCAGGAGGAGGGGTGTGTAGGGAGGGGAGGAGGGGAGAAGGAGAGGAGAAGGGCATCCCCTCTCCTCAGCCCCCCCCCCCCCGCCCCAAGAGCTGCGCTCTAGTTTCGCATTACTGAGAATTGTAAACGTCTCTCATTTTTTTGTCGAAATCATTTGTTAATGAAAGCACTTGAATGCAATCTTGAGTTCGACAAAATACAAGTCTGCGAGGTCTATTTTACGATATGAACAGTGTTTTGGGATAATCCCTACATATCTGCCAGCAGTACTGGTGTTTCATGTACCGAATTATTCTAAAATCTCAAATATAGAAATTGGAAACTTGAATCGAATTGCTCAGACAACAATTAATGAATTTGAATTCAAAACACTAATATAAGCACACCAGTAGAAACCCGAAACAGTGTCGATTCTCGTTTGAACAAATGCAACTAGCCTTTTTTGCAAGATAATAATAACAATATATCTTTATTACACCAAGTTATATACATCGTTACAAACAGGTCCGCAAAAGCACGTGAGTGCATGTAGGCGTGACCTGACAACCAGCAAAGAAACTGCTAACAATATCAAATAATGCAAAGCACAAAATAAACAAAACAAAAAACGCACTTCTCTTAACCCGTACAGCAATTTAAAAATCGCAGTTAGAACACCAATTGCTAAGCTCTTTTTTGATCACCCCCAACTACTGTAGATGTAAAAGTTCGTTAGTCAACAAATTAAAGTGATGAGGGACGTAAAAGACCGAACTCGCTTTCCGTAATTTGTGTATACCCTAGGGAGGGCGAACTGCTCTATCTTCTTCAAATCCGTTTTGTTTTTTTTGCAGGTTTGTCATACACACTATTATAATCTTTCAGTTTTCAAAAGCTGTAGCAAATGCATTTTTGACTGTTCTTAACTCATCCAATATGGTTCCATATGCTAAATTTCTGCAAACGTTATGGAAAATAATATCTAAGTTACTTTTTTCTAGAGTTCGAAAAAGAACCGTTAAGTGTTACACCATACCGAAGCACCGCCTCTCCCCGAGTTTGAAAATTCCTCATTCTTAAAGTCAGCTTGGTTACAACTCACAAACGATATAATAATGCAGATACTCCGCGGAGTCGTTTCGCAAGATACTTCATTTTACTATTCCAAGAAAGATGTTCATAAAGAAAAAACACCGAGATATTTTATCGAAGATACGTATTCAAGCGGCATGCAATTACATTTTTTCGCAGTTAGGTCGATGTGGAACCAGCTGTATATTATGTGTTATTATTTTATGAGGATTACGGAGACGCACAATAGTTTCATTTATCTATGCTAACATATATGCGATTATTTTTGAACCATGCCATTAGCTCGTAGATATTTTGCTTGAAGGGATGACAGAGCTTCCGATTCATTGTCTGTCGCGAGTACAAGAGCGGTTTTATAGCCGCATTTAAAAATGCACGATCCCAGCGATCTCGCATTTTTGTTTATGTGATACACAATATTCCTGATTAATACTACACCATATAAACTCTGCATATTTTACTATACGCAGTAATTCTACAATAAGTAAGGACCGACGCCATATTGTTAGTGTTACTGGCATGCTTGTAAGGTACCTGGGTACAAGTAACTGGAAATCGGTATCTAGGCACTTTTGTTGTACCTGAGGCACAAATCTCGATAATTTAATTTCTTGGTATCTGTATCTGCATCGTAGGTACATTTTCCAGTAACTTTTAACTAAGTGAAGTTACTTTTTACCGGTACGTTTCTATTCACTTCTTCAAAATGGTAAAAACTATAAATCTTGAAGTTCTAACATGTGCCGTGATTAGTGTTGAGTTGGGTACGACCCGGGAGCCACTCAGTTGATCGAACAACGTTTTAGCGAACGAATCCCCGCCCATTATGTTCAATCGAACGACACTTTAGCGAATGGTTGTGTGAATTTCACCGAACGGCGGACCAGCGATGCCGTTCTAGCGGCACAAATTTAACGAATCACTTCTGACCCCGTTAAGGGAAGATAGCGACCTGCATCCTTCGTCACAAGCCAAAACCGAAAAAGACAACGACTCCTGCATTGCTCATTTGAATGCAGTTTTCCTTATTCCTTGCATTCGCACCAATAAAGCACATTTATCGTACACGTTGTTGTTAGTATCCTTACTATAAAAAACTGTACTTCCAATATATTCTGTCAACTTTGGGGAAAATAAATAACGTATCTTTCATGTAACTCTACTTATACCTAGCTACATTTCAAGCGTGTACATAGGTACGAACCAAGACATGTATCCAGGTACATTTTCATATGAGTAACCTTAACTGTATATCAGGTACATTTTTAAGTAACTTTTGCCACCCAGGTTATACTGGTAAGACTGCGATATCTCTGCGGCACTGAATTACCACCTTCGTAGCGCAGTGCATAGCACGCTGACATATTATGTATGGAAACAGAAAACTCTTAGGAGCTAGTTTCAACATTGAAATCATACCCGTGTGAGGCATTTAATTTTATTTTATTTAATTTGTTCACCCTCAGGGCATAAGTCATTATAAGGGGGGAGTGGGGGAACAATGAGTCGGTAGTAAAAAAAACTCACGTGGGAAAACTGATAAAAAATCATGATTAACAAAATGAAGTAGAGATACTAATCAACGCCTTTTTGAAACTAACACTGTCTACAATTAAAACAATGAGGGCCGGAAGGTGGTTCCATTCATAGCATTTGTAGCATCATGAGATGGCATGTATAAAATTGAAAGAATAAAACACGGAGGACAAGCACAGGACAACCACTTTCTTTCATTTAGCAACGACGTTTATTTTGGGCAGAAACATTGCACCCTGAACGAGACCCCGACTAAGATAGGTTGATAACGGGGAAGGCTAACTGGGAGATGGAAAGGGTGATATGGGGGACGGAAAGGAAAACCGGGAGATGGAAAGGTGATAAAAAGGAAGAAAAGCTGGGAGATGGAAAGGGTGATAGGAGATGGAACGGGAGAACCACGAGGCACGGGCATAATTACCATGATGGTGTGTATTTACGGGGAGTTGCAATATTTTTCAAGTTCAGGCCTGATGAATTCTAATTCCCGTCTTGATAAGGTTACTGAGGCCGATGAAACGTTGTTTTTTTGCGTTCTGGATGAGAAAGGATTCGATGATTTCACGTCCGTGGCGATTGCGGTGTCCCCCTCTTGTCTTGGTTCCTGCGAAGTCAGGCGCGCATCCAATGCATTCGTTCGCACGAAAACGAAGCCACTTCAAGAACCGACAACCCCATTCATCCGATCGCGGTTCACGCGAACGAATGCATTGGATGCGCGCCTGACTTCGCAGGAACCAAGTCAAGAAGGGAACACCGCAATCGCCACGGACGTGAAATCATCGAATCCTTTCTCATCCAGAACGCAAAAAAACAACGTTTCATCGGCCTCAGTAACCTTATCAAGACGGGAATTAGAATTCATCAGGCCTGAACTTGAAAAATATTGCAACTCCCCGTAAATACACACCATCACGGTAGTTATGCCCGTGCCTCGTGGTTCTCCCGTTCCATCTCCTATCACCCTTTCCATCTCCCAGCTTTCCTTCCTCTTTATCACCTTTCCCTCTCCCGGTTTTCCTTTCCGTCCCCCATATGACCCTTTCCATCTCCCAGTTAGCCTTCCCCGTTATCAACCTATCTTAGTCGGGGTCTCGTTCAGGGTGCAATGTTTCTGCCCAAAATAAACGTCGTTGCTAAATGAAAGAAAGTGGTTGTCCTGTGCTTGTCCTCCGTGTTTTATTCTTTCAATTTTATGTGAGATGGCATGCTACAAAAGAATGGTAAAAAACATTGCAATTTGAATGAGGGATGTCAACTATATGTTGATGATCGACTCGTGATGAAAGATAGAAAGGAAGTTCAAAAAGCTTTTCTCGCAGTGTAACATTGGTGTAATAAAGTTTGTGAAATAGGCTTAATGGAGCGATTTTTCTGCGTACTGAGAGATGTCGAAGTGAAAGGTTAGCCTTCATTAGCGATATACTTCCAGTTCAATGATAGAGCAAATGAAACGTACTGATCTGTTTTGTATAGCTTCAAGCGATGCAATTAGGGAAGATAGACCAGGGTCCCAAATAGATTATGCATACTCTTGCTTTGGTCGTACGAGTGTTTTGTACAGTATCACGTTTAATGTTTGGGGTGCCAATGAGAAGTTTCTCTACAAGTATCCCAGCATGCGATTTGCATTGTTAGTTACGTTATCTATGTGATGTTTCCATGTTAGATCAGACGTAATATGTACACCATGGTACTTATACTCCGAAACCGACTGTAATGCAATTCCTTTAATATTATAGCTTGCAGGTACTGCTATACATCTAGATATGCGCATAGATTCATATTTGATTGAGTTTAACTGCATTGACCACAAACTTGTACGTAGTTCAACTACTCTACTCAAGTTACTGTAGTTTAACTACTTTTTTGAGTAGTTTAGTAACTTTAAATTACATCTCATTTTGGTGATTAGTAGTTTACTTTAAATACTTTTTTAGTAACTTCTACTCAAGTTACAAATTACTTTGGAATTTTAGTGGTTGTTTTGCCTATCAACAAACATTCCTGCACAAAGGAGATAAGATGTTGGAAGGTCAGCTGATATTCGCAAAGAGGGGGAAGCATGTGGCGTAGGAAAGGGGGGGGAATGGTTTGGAGAGTCCGAAACCCCCCAAAAATTTTCACAAGCACCCCCCCCCCCCCCCCTCATATCAAGAACACTGCTTCGAGGCGCGGGGAGCGATCAGACACGACGCAAAAGAGGTCGAGCAACTGCGGAATCGCCACCGATGACTGGCATTTCTCTGACTCCCGAAGATCAAGAAGACTTCACCCATGTGAAAAAAGGGCTGATCCCCGCTTCTCCCCAACTTAGAAACTCTCGCCCACTACAGCAAATGCACACACTGCATCCTCACTCAAAGGAGGCGACAAAATGCAGCACAAGTTCTGAAACTCATGTGGTGCTCCCGTAGTTTGTGCTGTACTCTAAGAATCGCGTGATAAAGGGCAGCGCAAAGTTTACCTTTTTGTGTTGCCTTTCCCCCAAAACTCAGAATATGCGGATCTTCAAAGATTCAAAGATCGTTCGAGAAACCTGTAGTAATTCCCCCAACGTTTTTACATAAAAATAATAAACCAGCAGTGTTGGAAAGTACTCCATGTACATGGTACTTAAGGTACTACTGTTTAGAAAAATTATAAATTACTTGAAGTAATTTTTCTGAGCATGTACTTGTATTTTCCGAGGAAAGTAAAACTGCCGACTTGAATGCACAATTTCCAAATTTGAAAATGAAAAAAATGGCGGTATCGTCGTATGAAAACGCGCTCGTTCAAGACGTCATCTGGTCATTTCTCTGAGTGAACGAAAGGCGGCTGTAAGACCGATGGATATAAGTGCCTTATAAGTTGATTGTGTCAAATAGCTCGTCAGCGAGAGTTAAACAACTACCCTGCGGTGACTTGACCTTATACAATATTTGCTTCCATTTCCGTAAAAAACCCGGATACACCTCCGATTTCCCTTGGAGCAATGCATACCAGTTAGAACAAAACACTGCATAGAGAATGAGAGGGCATCGTGAAAGATTGGGGTAAAGTGCTTGTACTATCCCTTGAAATATATTGTATTTATATACGCAGCCGGCTTACTTACTACTTTACTTCAAGTACATAACCTCTCATTTACTTTGTACTTTACTTCAAGTACTCTTTAGATGTACTTTACGGAACACTCTAAACAAGCAAGCACTGTCTGCGAAATCAAGCTCAGAGAGTGCTAAAGCTCAAAGTAGAAATGACATATTCGCAGTACATCATTGACCAAACAAACAAGAAAGTGCAAAACAATAAGGCACGCAGAAGCAGAACCAGCTATTAAAGCATTTCTGTGAAAACAAATAAAAAACAAGCCGATTCGTATTTGGCTAGCACTATTTCGCCAACGGATCAAAACCTTTGTACTTTCTTTTTTTACCATGAAAAGCATTTAAAAGTAACTTCAAAAGTAATTCGCTTCTTTTTATGGTAATTAATAATTTTCTCAATTACTTTATTTTTTAGTCATTTCTGCTCTACTCAAATTACTTGTGGCGTCTATATTCAGTAACTTAACTTTTTTACGTTTTTTGAGTAACTTGCACATGTCTGATTGACCATGATTTGCACCAAAGTGACACTGCATTAATAACATTTTGTAACTGTCTTGATCCAAGGTTATTGGTTACTTCGCTGTATTGGACGCAGTCATCAGCGAATAGCGAGATGCTGGATGAAATACTAGATGGCAAGTCATGAATATAGATTAAAAATAGCAAAGTTGCTAAGACTGAACCCTGCGATATTCCTGAAATGACAAAAACTAAAATTGAACTAGAGTCATAGATAGTAACCAATTTTTTGCGATTAATCAAGAAAGAATGTATCCGAATGAGAACTCTAGGGTCGATATTTAGCTTACTGAGTTTTAACAGAAGTAGCTTTTGAGACACTTTATCAAACGCTTTTGAAAAATCTAAGAAGATGCAATCTATGCTTGACCTCCTGTCAAGTCTAGATTGAAGGACATTTGTGAAAGATGCAAGCTGTGTTTCGCATGAGAATGATTTCTGAAAACCATCTTGAAACTGACAAAAGAAGCAGTTTGAATGTAACAAATTTACTAAATTGTAGCAAATTATATGCTCAAGAATTTTGCATGGGACAATGGTCAATGATATAAGGCGAAAGTTTAGAGGACTGTGTTTATCACCTCCCTTGTGAACAAAAACCACCCTTGCGACCGTCCAATTATCAGGTAAAACACACAACTGTAGAAATTGAGTAAATATAGCAGAGAGAAAAATTGACGTACACATCTTCGTGTTTTTTAGGAAATTTGTATTAATATCGTCGATTCCTGCTGATGATGAAAGTTTAAGGAAATCAATTATTCTAACAATGCCCTCAGGATCAACCGGTACCTTATACATTGGCAGGTAGTCATACGATACGCAATCAGAAGTAGGAGAGCTTGAAGGAACCGAGAAACAACTTACAAATATATAATTGAGAATATTTGCGCAATCCGCACTAGCAATGAGACTACTATCATCGACCTTTAATGACACTGACGTTTTACTGTCTCTTTCGTGACATTCCAAAACTGTTTAGGATTATTTACTAAAATGGACGGTAAGGTGCAGTGAAAAAAATATATTATTGGCTTGATCTACAGCAGTTTTGTATGAATCAGCAGCAGTGTAATAAGCGACTCATCGTCGGCCAGACAAATCTTTTTTCGCAGCACGAAATAAACGCTTCTTCTTGTTACGCAATCTATTGAGCGCTCTATTAAACCACGGCGCGTCTGAATTGGAATATACGCTCCTCAGAGGGATATGCAGATTTAAAACTTGATAAAGTTCCATCCTGAATAAGTTCCAATTATTATTAACAGAACGCTCATGAAAGCAGGGTAAAAACGTTTCCATAAAAGCGCACAGTTCCATATTAACTGCCTTAAAGTTAGCTTTACCGTAGTCTCGTACACGTTTGACGGTATTTGGTACACCCGACGACGGCACTTTTATATCAAAATTTAATAGGCAATGACCACATAGACCCGGTAAATGTAATATGGACGAGACTAACTTCGGGCATGTGGTTAGGTTAAGGCCTAGTATATTTGCTGATGAGCTGGTAGTGTGGGTAGGTTTGGTTACCAATTGGGAAAGACTCTAATCAGAACATAAATCTACAAAATTATTGCTTTCCAAAGAAAATGGCTGAACAACTGAGTAAATTACAGACCGCACAGGGATATCTTTGAAGTTGTCACTGTGCCCTTGATGTTACTTACCTTTTTTTGTGTTTCTCCTACGCAGATGTGTTCGCTGGAAAGACTCAAGGGTGAGAAAGACAACTAAACGTGTTTATAAATCCATGGCTTCAAATTGGTATACTCGAATCAACGCTGTTTAAGATTCAAATCCCCTCGCCTTGTATATTTATATTAGAACCTGTAACGCAATCCTCAATTCAAGAGTCAACACTTTTCGTGACCACCTCGGTGCCTTCAGAGGTGATTGCGTTTGTTGAGGGCCATTAGGTCGCAGTCCCCCTGCACATACATCATAAAAAATACAGGATGTTTGCTGCAGACAGGCTTCAAACATGTATGCGGACAGTTTGGTTGTGAGGGAAATCTGAGAGGACCGTCACAGGAGCGGGACCTCAGAGAGTGTCTGCAGACTGTATTTTGTATGATGTATTAGCTTCTGAAACGGCGGCTTGAAGCGAAAAACTCGTGTGAGCAAAGTTCGCGTCGCGTCGCTCCGCTCAGGGCCGTGTATGGAGAGACTTTGGTCAATGGAAGTCGCGGGAAGGAGCGGGGCGTGCACCACACTCAGAAAGAAGGCTTCCCTTACAAAGGTTTTTAATTAATTACATTTAAAATTTTATGGAGTCTACTCATCGTATCTTTTAGAGTCTCAATAGAAATGCAAATGAGTTTTGTAACGAATCCGTGAGGAGTTTACGAAAACTATTGGCCACCGCGTTCCGATTGAAGTTTCGATGTGCCACCGCATAAAGTTTCTAATAAATTTCATATGAATATAATTTGAAAGTCTATTGACACCGTTTCGAGTCTGTGTTGAAAAACAAATGATTTTTTGTAACGAGTAACTAAGGGGTTTACGAAAACTACTGGCCACCGCGTTTCAATTATGGTTTTGCCGTGCCACCTCATGAGAATTTCTAATACATTTCATTTGAAAGTCTAGATACACTGCTTTGAGTCTCTGTTGAAAATCAAATGTTTTTTTTCTACCGCGCTGTAATTGAGGTTTTGACGTGCCATCTCATTAGGTATATTCCGACGAGTCGGAATATGCCTAATAAGATGGCCCATCGAAACCTCAAATGCAACGCAGTAGAAAAAAACATTTGATTTTCAACGGAGACTCAAAGCAGTGTATCTAGACATTCAAATGAAATGTATTAGAAAGTATACTCCTAGCATTGGTTTCTAGATAGACAGCTGTAAGAGGGAAGACGGCATGACATGTGGTCCGGATGTAACCGCTGTTTTGAGGGAAGGGGAAAGTGAGTGCAAGTGTCACTTATATGTTTGCCTATATACACATGCAGGGTTTAGAAAATGCCTGCATAAAACGGTGGGAAGGAGTAATAACTGGTTTAATAAAAATGCGAAATTCCAGTATATGGTACACTGCCTTCGTCTTCATGGGGGACCTTGTAGTGCCTTCGTGTCCACGGGAGACCTTGCACTGCCTTCGCGTCCACGGTAGTACTGGTAACCTTTAAAGAAAAAAAGATGCACAGTTACGCCTTGATCTGCTTATCTAAACTTCAATGTCCGAGCAAAGTATCCTGTTCACAGCACAGCACTACCTCAGCGCTGAATCAGTATTACGAACCGGGACATCAGCCCTTTGTATGAAAGGAGGCAACTCTGAACACACGATACAAGCCATGAAAGGAGCAGTGATTCGTTGCCTTAACAGGGCTGAGTTAGCACTGTGCTGTATGTGTAATTGTGCCCCCGAGTCTGTGAGTAATTGTGCCCCCGAGTCTGTGAGAATCAATCTCTCACTGTTTTTGCCACCGCATTGCAGTCTTTTATTTTGGCTTTTGACAAGGTCTACCAAAGATAAGCGAGCAGATGTTGTCGCTTATGAAGTTTACCAAATTTTAACATAGAGAAGCTGTGACTTATAAGCACCTCGAAGAATTAATATGGCAATTCGAGCCAATCGGTTTATGATCGTAGACAAGCGCGGCAAAAAACACATGGAAAATAAGTGGTGGTAAACACTGGCGCCAGTGTTTTATGTCCACTTCTTGTCCCTGTGTATTTTTTTGTGTTTGTTTACTATCTTGAAGAAGTATGTTTATTCACAACGGACAGGGAGGAAACGGTAATAAGGTTCTATGCGCATCATAAAGCCATGCTCCGAATGGGTGTGTGTCAACTGCAGCTTTCACAATCAATGCAATACACGAAGTTTGAATTATTGGGAGGATCGAGACATCAGAGGCCGAATTCAAAAAGCAAACTCACGATAAAAAATTGCGTATGACAAAACCCGAGACGAAATTCATATTGACGAAACATAATTGTCTCCAGATTTTGTGTGACTTACAACGGAATATTATGACTTTATCTAAAGTGTCTTACAAACTGCTTAGGGCAAACATGGCCGCACGTCACTTGGCTATTTCGCCTCGACCAGCAATGAAGTTAGAAGCGTGGGCAAGAGGCATGTGTTTTGTGCACTGTTTGCATGCATCCCTACTTGAACTAGCATAAGGACAACGCTAAACTACACTCGGAATATTCAGCCGATGAGTCTGCCGAGCTGTCAATCCTGCCGGTTAGAGCTAACGAGGTGCAGGATTGCTATCAACGGCAAGACGCGCCAATGAATCAACGAAAGAAAATCCCACACAATTCTTCAGTGCATTCAAATAGATCCTTCAACTATGAATGGCGTGAACCTGATCACTAGTGCCCCCTCATACTTCAGCTGTGATTTTCGAAGTGGTGGGCACCACGCGAAAAGGCACATTTCTGACTGGATGTGCCTTTTTAATGCGAAAGCATCTTATGTCCATGGAGTGGAAGATCCGGCGGCATTAACCGAGTGGTACCAAATGCCAACAGAGCAATAAAAGAAAGAAGAAAATGTGCTTCCACGGTTGAGATTCGGACCCGGTGCTGCTGGGTGAGAGCCGGGCATGCTAGCTGCTGTGCTATCTCAGCCGCTTCGGAATGCGGCATTACTCTCCCCTCAAAAAGAATATTGTCCCATTACGGCAAAAGACGGCGTCGGCGTTGATGTGCTCAAAAGATAGTCATAAAAATGTGTCCTCGGTTTGATGACATCACACTTCACGTGACGACATGACGTACCATGATGTGCGACGCCATATGATGTAACGTAAAAAAACGATTACAGGGGCACTTAGTTATCCCTACGTGGATTGAATGCGAAAGCACTGCCATACCTAACAATAGAAAAAAAGGAACTGTCGTCAAGAATGGCAATGCTTTCGCATTCAATCCACAAAGGGATACCTAAGTGCCCCTGCAAATGTTTGTGTGGAGTAGAGCTCAAATAAAATCTGTACGGTGCAGAATATCCACGATTAAGTAGCTGCTAGTCGTGAGGCGTAATGTTTTGCACCAACAATACCGTAGAGTTTTTACTCGGTTGCGACAAAGCGCCACTGTGCTACGAACTTGCTAGAAATTCCTGCATATGCGACCGCTATCTTCTGGAAACCTATGGGGACCTACCACTCACTTTTGGCCAAAAAACAGTGAAAATACCAGATGTGAAAACAGCCATAACAAGACTTAAAGAAATCAAGATGGGGGTCATAGCATTAGCTTCCTAATGTGGCGAGACTAGAACAGTATTTCTGTTACTCGCCGTTTATAAGACAGGAGTCTACTTCCTCCGGTCTGATCTTGAAAACAAAGTTTGGTCCGGCTAATTTTGTAGCAGAAGGCGCATGGTTTCCCGTTGGTAGGGTCATTTTCTTGGTTCAAAATATGATGCAGTGTCCTTCCCATAAAAATGCATGGGTGCCCGCTAGGACTCTTCGAAATGATTAAATTGACCAAGGTCGTGCTATACTCTGTGGCAACTCTAGAATAGCAGAAGCCCCTCCCACATAGCCCTTCACTCTTTTTAATAAGCAAACACTAGAGACGAGGAGAGCCGAGAGGACACCGCCAATTATGGCGAGCAGAGGGAACTGTGGGAAGGGCTTCTGCTATTCTATAGTTGCAACGGACTATAACAAAAGTTTACAGTACCATGAAAACAAAAAGACCAAGCATGCAGAGAAATTCGCAGGAAGTGTAGCAGGGCAGAATAGAAAAACTGCAGCTGCAATATTTACCCTTTATATTTCCCTCGACAGCACAGCAGAGACGACATACTGGTCGTCAGCGCCTGGAGGGCCACCCCCTTGTACTGGGAGCACATGTTCTGAAACAAACAACAAACACAAAATTAAATGCATGGACAATCTTCACATGATGTTATTTCGCTTCATTGGCCGCTTGAGAGAAAGCAAGCATGCACACCATTCTCCAACCATGTCAACTGCTGGCCGAAACTTCCTACCGCCAGAATTAAGATATTGCTTGCGCTATAAAAACACAATTACACACTATCCAGCTGGCACACTGAAAGTTCAAACATTAAAGAAACTAGCTCATAAAACTTCAATGTAAGAGCTACACCTTGTGGACGCTACAGAAAAGTATGCTCAGTCTAAACCATGGTGCACTGCGAGGCTGCTTTACCTCAGCCAGTTTGGAACATCTGCAGTTTCGTTCTTTTCAAGATATGCCTGAAAATTAATAAGACATATTAACTGGGTTAAAATTGTTTAATCAACACCTGTCCCAAATTTTTAGGAAGTATACTAGTGGGTTAATTTCTAACCTACCATAATTATCTTCGGCATCCTGAAAACGTCGCTTCAGGGTCCAGTTTTCATATTTGTTCCACCTCACTTTCAGAGCTGCAGCCACACCGAAACGTTTGCGAAGTTTGAGGCAGGGTAATTAAAAGTCGGCAGTTTCTCTCAAACACCGCTGTCTCAAATTTCGTCTTTTTTGTCATTTTGTTTTGTTTAAAGGTGGTTCGGGGGGGGGGGGGGGAGTTTCAATTGCAATCCTCGCACATGTTTACCTGAGCGCCAAAGGCATGAGCTCGGATGAGACTAATGCCGGCCGAGCTTCAAACCAATGGGAAGAGGAAGACGAGAAGAGGGAAGTGGGACTTGGAGCGTTTCGGGTTGACCAACCACGAACCCGTGACAACCGCATAGGTCCTTCAACACACGTCCCATACCGCTCAAACACTGTGTCGAACTGCATTTTGAAGTCAGTCCCACTTCCAACGGTGTATGAACAGAGGCATTTGTTTCCTGGCATGCCTTGAAATGAATCGAAGTGACGCAAGCTGGGAACGTACTGCTGCTACTTCCTTTGGGAAAAACTGCGGCCCTCGGCTTGATCACATCACAGTTGCAAAATGAAAGACAAACAAAAGAGGCAAAACGGAACAATTGCCTTATCGAAAATTCTAGCAGACAAATGTAAACCCAGTTCAATTCTACAAAGTCAGGGGACCGAAGTTTGTCCAAACAGTATCGTCCAGTTCACTTCCATAACTTTAAAACTAAAGATGGCTATCCTCTTGAATCATTTTGACTGCAAATGAATATTGCCTCTGCATAAAGCGAACTCCAAGGAAGTCTAACTTCTGAAATTGAATGAAGTATGATCAATGTAATCAATTTATAGTTGAACGACGCGTCAGTACACTGCTAGACCAATAAGACACTTTCTGAAGCAACGGACTGAAAGTACCATTAGGAATTCAATAAGCGCTCTGATGACATAAGCTAAACATACTCGGACCATACACAGAATGAGTGGCAACTTTTCAATAGGCTAGCACAGACCCAAACATAAGAACAGATAAAGCAAACCCAAATAGTTAAAAAAAAAAAATCTAGCTTAACGAGCAAACGTGTGCCGAGAAAATAGAGAGTTTTAGAATACCGGGCGCTACTTTACCGCGCGTTACGAACGGCAAAATAGCAATGACTGCGGCGAAGAGTTTTAGAATAGCGTTTCTATGCCGGGGACCCCCCAAACCGCAAGCATATCGCGCTTAATACGCCACCAAGATGACGCGACAGCTTTTATTTGTAAGTTAGAACGGTATATCTTGAAAATTAAACAAGTTTGTCTAGATTAAAATTTTTATAGTTGTGTTATACTCAATGCCGCATGTTTTGTTTTTGTCGCTGCCAAGCTGCTCTGTTGTGCTTACGAATCTTAGACGATCCACTACCCAGGCATGTTTACATGTCTGCCGCGATCGTAAGTACACGCGCTTCGATAGCTTTGAGCTGCGAATCCAGCGATCCGTGGCGTTTTCGATATGCTTCGACCATACCGACCGCCGTCGCCGAGTGCGACTCACGCAGTTCCCGAGCGGGCGACGGCGTCGAAGACGCGATCAACGGAGATGTCGTGGGCGCCGCCTTTTGCGGTACCAATGCTATTTTCGAGAAATAACGGGCCCCAAAGCTGGAGTTCGAATGCTTGATTTGGGTCTCCGCATGCACAACAGCGACGACGTTATTTCTTTGGGGTTGCGGACGTTCTAAAACTCCCTAAAGTTCACTTCTCGTTCAACGCGTCTACCAACAATGCAAACAAAGAAGCATGCTTACCAACTGCGTTGAGTTGCTCGTTCTCTCGCGTCGTCGATCTTCCGCGCTCTTCTTGAACTTAATCATCACAAGCGGAAACTTCACAGGTAGGTGCACTTGATTAAACTAGCACATTTCCATGTCTAAAGGCATTTTCATCTGCGACAAACACAGCGGTCGCTACTAGTGATGGACCTAATCTGCCAAACTTTAAATTCGGCAAAGTTCGGCAAATGCCGAACTTTTGAAGGAAAGTTCCGAAAAGATTCGGCAAAAATTCGCCAAATGTCTGCGCACGCGCGAGATCGCGACGGAGCCATGGATTGCAAATGGTCGCAGTGCAGTCGTGCGGTTGCCATCGTGGAGTGTAGGACTACCAGTGGTTACGGCGCGGTGTGGAGTAGGCAACACGGTAACTGTGCGTTTGTGAGCGAGTGTGGTTCTCTTCAATATTTTATGCCTCAAGAATAGAAGATGAACCAGTAATTTACGCAGTTCACTGCGCAAGTGACAAATGATGCGGTGCATTCTGAATCATTGGCCGACAATTACTTTAAAGAACTCCTCACAATTATAACAATCCTGTTTTCGACTCAAGAGTAGTGTGTTCCAAACCAAACTAATGTTGCTTTTTCAATTATTGTTATTTCGCGATTTTCATGCACCTGCATAAAACTAAACACAGAACTATAATGCTCGACGTTGCACATTTGACATTCCTAACTCTCCCTATCTTCCGAAACGTCTGTGTGTGTCCTAACACCAGAAATTGGCAATTTAAAGTTTAAAAACGAGACGTTACGAATATGGGATGCACACTTTCATGCAAAGCTGACGCCAAGTGACTCAAATAAAAAAAAACAAAAAACATGCATATTTGCATGATTATTATTATCTCTTCTGGTAAAGGCTCAGCAACCGTTGCATTCGTTTTTCGCGCACAAAATGGTGACTTCCAGAGAAAGCAAGAACGCAGTGTTATCGCCTTCATTTAATGTACACACACATGCAGGCTTGCGCTGATGATGCCTCAAAACCGAAACTCTCGTAGCGTGATTCGCAACGCTCGCTTCTACCCAACCTCATTGTCACGCTACTTCTGCAAGGAGTCACTAAAATTGCCGGTGAACACACAAAAACGACACCGATACAATTATCTTGTAGAATATCACCTTATTTAATAATAACTAGCCAGGTAGCACGCCACAGGAATGCCCAACTTGGGCGAAGGTCTGGCAAACATAAGGGCCCAACTTTGGCGCAGTTAGGTTTTTGCACCATGGCATTCATCAGTGCCAAAGTACGGTGCCAAACTATAGCCTTAGTTGGGCGATCCTAGGGCATGCCAAAGTTTGGCTCTTCTCTGGTACACCAGAGGAGTGCCAAAGTTGGTGCCATACTTGAGCCATAACTGCCATAGTAAATCATAATCTGGGAATTCGGGGCATGCCAAGGTTTGGCGTTTCTCTGGTCCGCCAGAGGAGCGCCAAAGTTGGTGCCATACTTGAGTCATAACTGCCATAGTAAATCCTAACCTGGGAATTCGGGGCATGCCAAGGTTTGGCGTTTCTCTGGTCCGAAAGAGGAGCGCCAAAGTTGGTGCCATACTTAAGCCGTAACTGCCAAAGAAACACCGAATTTGGATATTTCGGACATGCCAAGTTTGGCCTTTCTCTGGTCCGCCACAGTTGTGCCAAAGTAAGTGCCAGACTTGAGCCATAACTGCCAAAGCAGCGCCTGATTTGGGTGTTTCGGACATGCCAATTTTGGCCTTTCTCTGCTCCGCCCCAGTTCTGCCAAGGTAAGTGCCAGACTTGAACCCTAACTGCCAAAGCAACGCCTAATTCGGATGTTTCGGCCACGCCGAGTTTGGCTTTTCTTTGGTCCGCCACAGTTGTGCCAAAGTAAGTGCCAGGCTTGAGCCCTAACTGCCAAAGCAACGCCTAATTTGGGAATTTCGGACATGCCTAGTTTGAATTTTCTCTGGTGCCCCACAGTTCTGCCAAAGTAAGTGCCAGACTTGAGCCATAACTGCCGCAGTAAATCTTAATTTGGCGATTCGGGGCATGCCGAAGTTTTGCTCTTCTCTGGCTACCCACTGAAGTTCCAAATAAGTGCCAAAAGTCGCAAAGAAAGCCAAAAGGCCTTCCCAAGTTTGGAATATCTCTGGTGTGTCACAGAAGTGCTCTTTCACGCGCCCCTGGAGAGAATTAAATTAAACAAGCGTCTGAAAAACGAAGGTCAGATGTCATCACCTCCGTTCCCAAGCAGCACGGGAATACTTTGCAGTATCGTGCTAGCACCGGTCGAAAGTCGGTTCGAATATCGCTCAAATGTCCAGTTTTGCACCACCGTTCGATACCCGGCAGTTATTGCCGTACAGCCGTTTTGCCCCGGCCTAGCGTTCGCGCAATATTGTGCTAATACTCTGCGATGCGTCTGCTCCGTATTGGCCGAACGTCGTGCAAGTATGTGTACGTTGCATATCATTTGTTCCATATCCAATCACATATACGGACAAGCAAATTTTTTTCGATCGCTCCCAGAAGTTTAATAAACAACTATCATTACACACACTGTATACTCGACATATTAAAAAATCACACTTTTCTGTAAACCGAAAAGCAAATTATAAAATAGAATTAACACTGTCCTTATGCCAAGCAAAACGCATCACACAAAAAACCGCGGAGATTGAGAGGAAAGCAGGACTACTATCAGAAGCATGCTTTCAGTGTATTTACTAATAAATGAGAGATATCATGTAATCCTTGATAGATGCATAATCCATCTGAGGCACCCCACAAACATACTCGAGAAAGAAGGTTGCGCACATACAACTGACGTCTCGTCGTCGGCGAAGAGCAGTTTTTGTCGAAGCGTGTCCAACAAACACTTCACAAGAATTCCACGAACTCCGGTGAAACAAATGGCTGTTACCGAAAAATTGGCATGGACGTATTCCGGCTATTTACGACGAAAAAAAACATGGCCGCGTCTGCAACGAACGAAAGCAACAGAACACTGAAGAGCGCATTTCGAAAACCGGGCCTACGTGGCCCGCCTATTTCTATAACTAGGCAAACGGCGAAAACAGTAGCCCCAGAGATCCCATCAACGTGACAGAGAGAGTCACGTGAAAAATTTTTCGTCCAAACGTCTTTGGCCTACGCGTCCTACACAGAGAGGTCACGCGCTTGGCTACACGCCTTTGATTTGCTTAAAGGGGCTGTCGCGTTCGCTGACCTCCACACAAAGACACAAAAGCAGGTGGGGCGGAGTTGCAAAAGGCAAGGTCGAAGGGGCATCAACAACGCAGCCAAGCTCTCTTTGCATTTTCGACGCTTTAGAGTAAAAAAAAACAGAAAAAAAAACACAATTAAAAAAAAAACACAAAAACTG
Source organism: Ixodes persulcatus (assembly GCA_013358835.2). NCBI lineage: Eukaryota > Metazoa > Arthropoda > Arachnida > Ixodida > Ixodidae > Ixodes > Ixodes persulcatus. The sequence goes on along the minus strand of JABSTQ010010809.1, from coordinate 141,960 downwards.
CTGTAAAGTCAAAGCTACAGGGGAGAGAGTGTATCCCGACCTGTTCAACAGTAGGGAATCCTAGCCCTTCTCTGGAATGAAAGGAAAGGAAAGGCCGCTTTTGCAGGTGACCTTGTCGCCTTCCCCAGTCTATCAGCGTTCGGCTTCCATTGTAGGCCTCAGAAAGATAATCTCCTTTCTTGAGAGCGAAATGGAAGAGGCGCTTATGTTTTGCGGGCTTGTCGCCATTCAACGTGCCTCAATTATTTCTCTCCCGGCTCGCTCGCAGTGGCCTCCCATGGCTGTCGTGCCGGCGAAATCAGGAGCGCAGCCGGGAGATTTTCTCCCGTGAATGACGATCGGGTGCCGAGGGTCTGAAGCAGCTCTTTCGGCGTCCATTTGATGTTCTCGGAGTCGGTCGTTGAGGCATCACCCCGTTTGCCCGATGGAGCTGGCCCCGCAGGACAGGGGCATCGCGTACACTTCCCCCGCTTCCTCTCCTTCCCCCAAGATTTCCCTTTCCGGTACTCCCACGGAGCGGGCGAGCTTTGAGCTTGAAGCCGAAAATAAATGTTGTTGAAGTTGAAAGATTGTCCTGTATGTATTGTCCCTTATGTGTCTCCACCTTCTAAATGTTTAAAAAGTACCAACACGCTAAAATAGTACAAGTTCCGGGATTTCATTTTAATTCCCCAAGTGTGATGTGGGAGCGGCGCCACGGAGCCCCGGTCGTTTCCGCTTTTTGTTATCGCTAGCATTTGACAGTGCTCAATCACAATGCAAGACGCGCACAGAGCCACGCTCGCTTTTGCAATGCGCCGACTAATAATGATATCTGTTGGGGAGACGTGCGCACATCGGTCTCGCACAGCGCTCGCTCGATGGCAGCACTTTCTGTAAAGGGGCATTCACACCGGGGATGTAAGCAGTCACGCGATGCGACTAAATCGCATCGCAAAAAAAAAAAATAATAATTAGATGGTCACTCTGGCGTGCTCGATGAGCGAGTCCAACGCCTTCGTTGGCGGGTCGCTTCTCGAAAACGCTCACTCCGAACGCCGTTCATTGGCTCAGCCTCTCCGCGACTAGATCGCATCGCAAAAAGGCGTGTCCGCAAGCGACTGCTCAAATCGAGTCGCTTTTTGCCCTCGATGGTCACTTTTGCGATGAAAATTATCGCGCGACTAGATGGCATCGCCGGTGTGAACGGTGTGAACCAGTCTCATAGCACGTCCCGCTATTGGCGTTTGTACCTACGCGCGAGTACAACATCCGGCACAATTTGCGTTTGCAAAGCCTGGTTCAGCCGCGTCAAAACGTTCAGCCAACCTTTGGACTGGGCAAATCAAGAGACACTCAAAATAAGATGAAGTGGCCGGCCGAATAAAACTTGATTTCTATTTAATTAAGATGAAGACCACCCCCGTACATCAAACACCTCATCAGCCGAACTCCAAGGCAGTAAGCCTAGTTCTGGCACTTGTTTGGAAACATTGGCCCGTAGCTGCCAGATGACAGCCGAACTATCGGGAAGCGAAGCCTAAATTTGGAACTTGTTTGGCAACTTTGGCCCGTAGCTGCCAGATGACAGCCGAACTATCGGGAAGCGAAGCCTAACTTTGGCACTTGTTTGGCGACTTTGGCCCGTAGCTGCCAGATGACAGCCGAACTATTGGGAAGCAAAGCCTAACTTTGGCACTTGTTTGGCGACTTTGGCCCGTAGCTGCCAGATAACAGCCGAAATATTGGGAAGCGAAGCCTAACTTTGGCACTGGTTTGGCGACTTTGGCCCGTAGCTGCCAGACGACAGCCGAACTATCGAGAAGCGAAGCCTAACTTTGGCTCTTGTTTGGCGACTTGGGCCCAAAGATGCCAGATGTCAACCGAACTACAAGGTAGTAAGCCTAACTCTGGCACATATGTGGCAATTTTGGCCCGAAGGTGCCAGTTGACAGCCGAACTATCAAAAAGTAAAGCCTAACTTTGGCATTACTTTGGCGATTTTGGCCCAAAAATGCAAATTTCTGCCGAACTACGGAGCAGTAAGCCTAACTCTGGGATTTGTTATGTGATTTAGGCCCAAAGATGCCAGATGATTGCCAAACTGCCAGGCAGTGAAGCCTAAGTTTGGCACTTGTTTGGCGAATTAGGGCCAAAATACCCAGACTGTTGCCAAAGGAGGTCAGGTTTGGCTCTACTTTGGCTTCTTTGGGCTTTTCAATGCCCTAAACTCCCAAACAAAAGCCAAGTTTTGGCCCTTAACTCGGTGCTACCTGGGAGGGTATGCCAAAATGGTCTCTGTGTTCACATGATAGATCGGAAGGCAAATGCACGAAATGTGAAAAAGGGAGAGATAATTAATGGTATTTTTTTATTTAATCCCTTACAGAACGCCTTACTACTGCAAAAAGAGATGCATAAAGATGCATGCAATAAAATTCCTAATTAAACATAAATAGCGCGAAGGACAGGAAGAGATTTTTAATATCTTAATATAAATCACTATTGATCAACTTGCATGATCTCGAAACTTCGCGAAATACTTCCTCCGGAGGCCAATGTTATGTTCGATTTTACCTGCACTTGTTTTAGGCCTTCACTTGACAACACTATGCTTCAACAGTCATGCGCTCTAACATTTCTCTAGAACCCCGAAAATCATCGCGAGACTTCTATAAATACTGCACAACTTTACAATTAGGACATCTATTGCTAGTGTTGCGAACATCGCATTCCACCAGAAAGCTAAACTATTCAACATGTTATGTACGTGACGTCATCACGCTATAGGCTGCTGGTCATCGTAAATTAGAAAGAGCGCTAAAAGACGAGGGCCAGACAAAGTAACACGGACGCAGCGCTGCTACCTCATCCTCTGGTGGTCGTCTTTGTGCGCTCTTTTTTAATTCCGAAGTATGTACCAACTCCTCCAAACCTTCACTCTAGCATCGGTCATTGTGATTTCTTCTTGCTGAGAAAATCAAATTCAATGGTGCAAAATGCACTCTGCGGAAGGTTCGCGCTCGAAAGCCAAGTATTTGAGAGACACGTAATATTCGTGAGAAACGACGCGAGCGTCTGGCACGACAAAAACGCGTTTTTTTGGCAAGAGTGTTTTTGCAAACAGAAACTACTTTTTGCAAAGTAGTTTCAGGGGCCACGCCTTTTGGTCTGCGCCGAAGATGCGGGGAAGAGGAAGTTTTACAACACAGTATGTTTTTAAAACTACCCCCCACCTCCACACACACACATATACACACGGAGGCACACAGGCACTTCTTTTTATTTTTATCCCCAGAAGATGTTTGTATTCCTGAGAGATTGCCTCCTCCGTTTGGGTGTGTTAATTCGACAATTATATTAGTCACTTGTTAACAGCAACCATCCATTGCTTTTATTTTGCACCCCGTGAAGTTTAAAGGGTTCATAAAACGATATTGGGTTGGAATATCTATGACTTCTCAGAGGCGTAATGGCCCTAGACTGGCCCATGTATACTCGTACAGACCTCCACTTCTTCAGAAGCTTTTTTTGTCGCGGTGAAATTGCGAGGATAAAATAAAACTATTTCTCTTAGTCTTGCCTTCGCAAATACTGATGACGTAATTGTGGGATCAAAACCACCCGTCTGACGGCAGTCCAGAGAGGTTCATGAATTGGCCGAGAATTGCGTGAGCACTGGACATTCCCTCGTAAATATCAATGCCTCGACGGACACTCCTCTTGTGTCCAACCACTGCGGTGATGAGAATAACCAAACTCTAACAATGCCTGGCGCTCAGCACGCGTTTTCTTTGTTTCCAACCCCGACGCGTGGCTATAATTAACGTTGGCGGCAAAGGATAGGGACCAAGCCACGTGGCCGCTTGTTCTAGCTCCGAGTTGAGGGGACGAATCACGCTCATATTTCTCGAAGTTTCTGGGCAATTGCCATTGCCTAGAAAGAAGAGCAAAGGCAAGTGTATTCGGTTATTAACGTTATGGAGTGATTCTGAGTAGTATGTGGTGAATGTGTAAAAATCGTTTTACGGTTCCTTTAAGCAAAATACAGAGGTGGTCGAATCTTGGGGAATAACTTGAGAACGACGCTGGTGTGAATCCTAAAGCGACTGCCAATGTTCGACTGTACCTCTGAGGTTAATGGGATTTTTTTTTTCCTTTTTCTTCCCAAGCATTCGTCCTGTACTCGTTTTTTTTTTTTTGCAACGTCATATTGCTAAGACGCATTTAGTCAATACTTCTATTCTCGGGGACATCTTTCCGCGGCAGTTCAGCAACAACGAATAAATGTTTGTGTGCCTCACTGATGTAAAATTGGTCGTGCAACATTTTTTTTGTACCTTCAATAAATACTGTTAAAGGGCCTCTGACACGCCAAAAAAAACATTTTTTTTCATGCTAGGCGTTGAATTGGCATATCAGAACATTAATAAAAAATTGTTTCACTATAGAGTTGCGTAGTTTTTGTATAAAAATAAAAATATGAGGCCCAATTCAAAGTTCCCGCCGTGCACTGTGAAGTAACAGTGTACCGCAAGGTGTGGGGGCGGTCAGAAGGGAGGCATCGCCGGAAGTCACGTCAGTTGTATCCCTCCTCGTGCTTACCGCGTGTGCGTGTAATATTTTTTAAAATATTTTTGTTATTCTCCGCACCTCCACGAGCGATCCAAGCAGACAAGGTTTCTTTTATTTGCTGTTCATCGCTTAATGTTGCTGTAAAGGTAGAAGAAGCGGAGTCAGTGAATTGACGTGATCAACTACAATGCCTAGAAGGTGCTGTGTGAGGGACTGTCCCGGTATTTCAGCAACTGAAGAAGAGATCACACTGCATGCATTTCTGAGAGGCATATATCGGCCGCATGAGCACCCAGTAAACAAGTTCTACTCATGTTCTAGACAAAATACTTACTTTGTGCTCGACGTTTACTTGTACTTCGTACACTCACCAGTTCGTATTCTTTAGACGGCAGGCATCTACAGCCTGGAGAGTATCCGATGATGCAACGACCTCGGTGTCTTAACCTTCAGCAATGCGATCGGGCGGGTCTTATGCTAGCAATCCTAATTTCTGCCAGTGTTCTAAATTTTTGTTTTTAAAAACTTGATAGCTTGTTTTGCGCCCAGTATAGCCCTGTCTCATCGGACTGACGTCATGCACTCGTACACTGGCTTGTACTCGACGCGCTTTCATCATTGGCCTCCATCACGTCGATCCACTGACTCTTCGTCCTCAAATTTTACAGCACGCAAACTAACCAACGGTGCAGGGATAAAGAGCTGGTGGAACTGAAACTTCGTTTTCTACGATCGCTCGTACAAAGAGCAGAATAATAAAACGAAAAAAAAAGTCTTAGGCGCGGTCGCGGAGAGCACGAGGAGTGAAACTCACGCGACTTCCCGTTAACCCGCTATTAGTGACGTAGCTCGATGCCTCCTTTCTGACTGCCCCGACACCTTGCGGTACACTGTTACGTCACAGTGCACGGCGGGAACTTTGAATTGGGCCTCGTATTTCTATTTTTTATAAAAAAAAAAACTACGCAACTCTATAGTGAAACAATATTTTTATAATGTCCTGATATGCCATTGCGACGTTTAGCGTGAAAAAAAAAATTTTCTTTTTGGCGTGTCAGAGGTTCTTTAAGAAGTAACCCCTGACGTTGATAGCTTGCGAAAACATGCATTAGTTTTCTCCTCCGCGCAATAGCAGAACCAGAAAAAATAAAAGATAGAGACAGCTGTCGATGCCTTCCTCAACTTGCAATTTGAACAAGCGGCCACTTGGTCTGACGCTAATTTTCTACCGTCAGTCTTCATAATAGTCATACGCTACGGCTTGAAAAGCGAAAGCTTAGGCTGTGCTTCAGATATTGTTAGAGTTGGGCTATTATCATATTTTATTGAACAAGAGCCGTTACCCGAATGTTTGGCGATGCTGAATGTCACGAACCCGAGCCCTCGACTTGGGGTTATGAAAATCGCTTACGTCATGGTACCACGTGACTCTCGGTGCGAAATCGTGATGTCAGGTAACGTCACGTTGTCAACAAGGTGCCAACATCTAGTGACTTTCTCAAATTAAAACGACTTGACGCAGTGAGTCACGTGACATTACATGACAACATGTATTGACACCATGACGTCACGTGACAACGTGACCCATGGTTAAAGGGGTGCTCCGTCGATTTTTTGATGGACGCTGATTTGCCTCAAAATTGGCTCAATACACCGATTTACGTGGGTATGCCAGTTTCGCAAGCATTGTGTGAAAATAGAAACATTTCGCGAAGTTATTCAATTTTCGAATTTCGTTTTCATCGAGTTTCTGGAACCGGGAGCTCTACTGGCATCATTGAAGTGTGACGACAGAAATGGTGCAAAATGAGCAGTAAGCCATGTTCCCAACTGATTACAAGACGTTTGGCGGTGGGAAAATAATTATTGGCACCTCATTCACTGAGAAGCACACCAAAAACACTCGACATACTCTGCTTAAGACTACCTGCGCGACCTGAAAGTCTGTACCATTCGTGTTGTCACACAACTGGAGAGCGCGCGGAAATTTGAATCTTGGTTTCGGCGTCAAATTCATTTTCGGTTTTCAAAATCGCATTTTTGAATTTCGAGAAAATAAATGGCATAGTGTGAAGACGAAAGTCCGGGTAGTCAGAAAAGGCAATTTGTTTGGGCAGCTAAAGAAACCACCGGAGCTCCCCGTTAATCATAGTGCCAATACAAAAAGCGCCACAAAAACCCACAATTTTTCGTACGTTGCTATTCTGTACATGACGATTTGATCAATAGATAAAAATACACCTGTCAATTTTTTATTTCCATATACAAAAACAGAAAAAGAAATACCTTGAACCGTTTTGAACCGCTTACCGTTATATATTTTTTTCGGTTCGGTTCCGGTTCAGCCCCAAAATGGCGGTAAAGATTTCGGTTCAGTTCCGGTTCGGCTAAAAATAACGGTTCGGTTCCGGTTTTCGGTTCGGTTCGGTTCCAGTTCGACACCCTGACCCGAACCGAAAAAAAAAATGAAAGCCGTTACAACTCCCTGTAACGCCAAATTTGAGTACAGCTCTTGAGGAGGAGAAAAGGGTAATGACGGGAGGGTATACCCTCCTCCTCACCTACTCATCCTGGCTGATACTTGTCCCTCCGAGCGGCGTCGGAGTCGCCATCGCCGTCGGCGAAACCCTGAGGTCACGTGACCCTCGTGACCTCACGGGGGTACTTGACGTCACCGGGATCACGTGGCCTCAAGGGGGTTACGTGACGTCACCGGGGTCACGTGACGTCGGAGCCGAGATGCACTCCGATTGCAAACCGAAACTTAAAAACCCGTCGAATTTGTGAGGTTTTTCAGAAAGCCGTAAAATGCTGCGCGTGCATTCTATGGTTCTGCAATTTTTTTATTTATTGTTTTTCGATAATTCTGAGCAATTTTCTAATTGAAAGCATACCCTTAGACATATTAAAAAAGTTAATTGCGCGAAACTACTTAACGATCTAGGATCCCGGACTTTATTAATTTTTCTAAATAGGCCCTTGACACATGATAAAAACGACACCAGCCACTTTTTGTTGCGACACGTAGTTTTCGCAATATTGAATTTGTCCTCTCTTCGTGAAAGATCCTGTATATATATATATATATATATATATAAACGAACATATGCAGATGAATGAACCCTACTCAATTCAATGGATCAAAGAATCATAGCTTTTACGAACCCGGCGAAAGCCAAAATAATGACGGAGCCAGGGAGCCATGTTTGTTTATTTTCTCTTCGGAGACCACGTACGATTGTGGGAAGTGCCCGTGTTATATATATATATATATATATATATATTGCAAGGGTGAGGAATGGGGATGATTTTATAGACAGCGAGGGAGCAACAGATATTGCGAACCGTTCGTAAACACACAGCCGAGCTTCTCAAGCTGCTCGCACGTTCTCCCGTACCCAACCGTTCCTCGTCTTTATCTTCCTAACACTTCCCGCCGGCCGGGTAAAGAGCTGACATGGGTCAGATCAATGGGGGTTGTCTGGAATGCAGAAGGGCTTTATCCTGGCGATGGGAACAATGTCTGTGGTCTTCGAGCGATGATCCTGTGGAGGCGATTGCGGTGACACTTCATAATTCGTGGGGGAGAGGCGACGAACAACACGATAGGGTCCGATGTACTTAGAGAGAATTTTTTGAGATAGCCCCGGTTGACGGAGCGGTGTGGCTTGCCCCGTGCAACATTTTTTTTTGTAATGGTACAAAAAAATGTTGCACGACCAATTTTACATCAGTGAGGCACACAAACATTTATTCGTTGTTGTTGAACATTCGGTGTGCCGAAGCTGCTGTTGCTGCTGCGACTTGAAGGTGAGAAGGCGGGCAAGTTGACGAGCATCCTCGGCTCGTCAGACGATATCGGCGGCAAAGCCACTCACTGGTTCGTGATTGATAAAGGGCAAGACTGTGTCAAGAGTTGTGATATTTCCGCAGGCGTGTAAAAGGTAGTAAGGGGAGAAGCCCGTGGCGGCTTGGTGTGCTGCGTTATATGCGTAAGTCACATAAGGGATGACGGTGTCCTAATTGGTATGATGGTCGTCGACATACATAGATATCATTTGTGTTAATCTCTTGTTAAGGCGTTCGGTCAGTCCGTTAGTGTGTGGGTGTTACGCGCTCGTCCACTTGTGAACTTTGTTGAAGAGTCGTAAAATCTCCTCAAGAAGTTGAGCGATGAATGGCGTGCCTCGATCACTGATGATAACTTGTAGTGCTCCATGACGCAGTAGGACCTTATGGTGAAAGAATTGCGCGACGTCTTGGGCAGTTGCCTTTGGTACAGATCTTGTCTTAGCATACCGTGTCAGGTAGTCGACGGCCACAATAACCCATCGGTTGTTGTTGGCGGAAAGCGGAAAAAGGCCCCAAAAATCGATAGCAATTTTTTTTTTTTTAAACGGAGTGTCCGAAGGAGCAATAGATTGAAGAGGACTGGGTGTCCTGGTCGTACGGCTTTTCTTTGTTTGGCAAAGGCGACATGTACGGATGTATTCGTTAATGGTGCGGTACATGCCGTTCCAAAAATAGCGAGCACGGATGCGGAAGTATGTCCTGCTGAATCCACGGTGACCAGCTGTCGGGTCGTCAGGATGCGCTTGTATGATATCTCTTTGGAGTATTCGAGGTAGCTCCCGTGGGTAACAAGCACCCACGGACGCCCATGTGGTTCGTAGTGTTTTTCTATAAAGGACACCATCGTGAAGCTTGAAAAGGCCAGCATGTCGTTGCAGTTGGCGCGTGGAACGTGTGGTGTTCCCAATAGGTAATGTATAATAGGTTTTAAGGTTTGGTCCGATAGTTGAGCGTTGGCTACGTCAATTGTGTGCAAAGCTGGAGAGAGTAAAGGAGAGCCTTGGGGTTTTTTTTCAGAAGGCTCTTTGGCAGTGGACACCAAGACAAGCCGCCAGCATGGAGGTGTAGCTCTCCAGACTTGTGGACGATGCTGAAGTCGTAGAATTGAATCTTGAGGGACCAACGTGTAAGGCGTCCAGATGGGTACTTAAGATTCGCAAGCCAGCATAGGGCGTGGTGATCTGTGACGATTCGAAAGTGAATTCCATAAAGATATGGACGAAATTCGGTAATGGCCCATACGACAGCCAAGCACTCACGTTCGGTGATTGCATAGTTACGTTCGGATTTTGTAAGAGTTCGGCTTGCGTATGCAATCACTCGCTTTGTGTTACCAACGTTTTGCACCAGGAGAGCACTAGGTTGTTGAGCGGTTTGGCGAGGTTGGAAAATCCCGGTATAACTTTTCGAAAATAGGTGCAGAGGCCAAGAAAACTGCGAACGTCTTTCAAGTTCTTAGGCACCGGAAATTTATAGACGGCTTGAATATTATCGAGGTCAGGGTGAATTCCGTTGAAGCTGACCAGGTGGCAAAGTGCTTTGATTTGCCGCGCCCCGAATCTACACTTCTTGGAGTTTAGCTGTAGTTTAGCTGCACGGAAACATTCGAGAACTTGGCGCAGTCGGCATATATGCTTGTCAAACGACGCTGAAAAGACAACAACGTCGCAAAGTGGAAATTTGGGCCAGTTGGTTCATGATCGGGATATAAAGCGCAAAAAAAAAAACAACAGGACAATACAAAGTTGTTTAGCGCGTGTCTTAAGTTTGGTCAAAGGTCCCGGACTCTGTTTCTTAAAGTTCTTGAGAACAGCCTGTTGAGCCTTCTTATGGTACAAGTCCCGCGGAGCCACCATGAAGCCAGTTTCCTTGTCTGACGTAAGCAGTTTTAAGTCTTGGTCTCTAAATTAGTCTACGATGTGCGACATTTTCTGGCACCTCACAGCTTGTCCCGAAGTACTCAAGAGCACATCAACTCCGTCCGCCACGCACCTTTCCTTGTCTTCAGAACTTGCTTTTTCCGCTATACCTCTTAAGAGTGCCAGTTTAGAAACAGGTCGCAGCTTGGAATCCTGGCTGAACTTGGGTCCCTTGGGTCCCTCATCGCCATTACGTGCTGGACCAAATACGCTGAGTGTGCCGTCGGAGTGGTGTACGAAATTCCGCTGACTTGCGGCTCCGTGTACATCGGTCAGACTGGTAGATGTGTAAATGATCGTGCACGGGAACATGCGGCAGCTATGAGAGCGAGTCCGTCTGGTAATTTAGCTGTTCATTGTAGTCGGTGCCCGTGCACAACAATTCTGCATGATGTGGGGGTTCTGGCAAAATATAAAAATAACATATGCCGAAAAGTGCATGAGGCGTTTGAGATTAGTGCAAAGGGAGAAGAATGCGTCAGCGAGCCTTCGATTGCTGTCTCGGGCAAAGAGTTTGATTTTATTAAGGGGTCTTCTTGATTGATGTGATCAATAGGCGTATTTACGGCCTATATATTATGTGTTTTTTTCTTAAATAAACTTTAGTTGCGAGTGTGCCTCGTCCTGTTTCTCTCCTCTTTGTCCTGTGTATTTTTGGCGCTTTATATCCCGACAACAACGTCGTCCAGATTGCATGAACAAAATGTTCCACCTAAGGCCCCTAAGTAAAGTGTACATCATCCGCTCAAATGTTGCGGGAGCATTGCATAGTCCAAATGGCATCACGTTGAATTGGTCAAGACCATCAGGAGTAATAAATGCTGTTTTTGATTTGGCGTCATCGGAGAGAGGTATTTGCCAGTAGCCGCTGCGTAGATCAATGGTAGAGAAAAAGGATGAGCCCTGAAGCGTGTCTAATATGTCATCGATTCGAGGTAACGGGTAGACGTCTTTATTTGTGACTTTGTTTAAGCGGCGCTAGTCAACGCAAAATCGCCATGAACCATACTTTGTTTTTTCACGAGGTCTACTGTGGATGACCAAAGGCTGGATGAAGGTTCGATTACGTTTTTTTTGAGCATGTCAGCGACGTTTTCTTGTATCGTTCGGTGCTCCACTGGTGAAATTCTGTAAGCTCGACTTTTTACTGGAGTTGCCCTACCGGTGTCAATGCTGTGATTCACAGTCGTTGTCTACGTGAGAGCACGTCAGTCAAAATCAGATAAATCACTGTATGCGGTTAACAGAGTGGAGAGAGCCTGATGCTCTGTGTTGGCGCCGTACGCTGCGCCAGTCTGTGCTCGAGCTAGCACAGGACAACAGGAACTATATGGATGGAAGACACACATTGAAGAAGCTGCGAGACCGCTAATGGTGGATGCAGGTGAGCTCCACAGTGACACGGTATGTCAGCGGATGCCAGACATGCCAGAGAAGACACCGCCCGGCAACAAGAGGTGTTGGGAAGATGGGCTTCATGCCAACAACTGAGGTCCCGTTTAGCGCCGTTGCGCTGGACCACCTCTCAATGCCCGCTAGCGACAATGGGAAATAGATCCTTAATGTCATGGGTTTTGCCACTCACTTTATAGTGCTAGCGACAATGGGAAATAGATCCTTAATGTCATCGATTTTGCCACTCACTTTTTAGTGCAGTCTCAACATCTAGCACAAATGAAGTGATCCAGCACTTGCACTCAGTATTTTTTCTCTACGGGCTCCCCGCGAGTGCCTTTCGGATCATGACCGCGCAAGGAATTCATGCGATTTCTGGTCCTTCAAGGCATTCTGCAACACTTTTTGTTGCGTACCGTGCATGCAGTAACGGACTCGTCGAGCGACGCAACGCAACACTTGTATCAGTGCTTAGAAAACTGTGCAGGGACGTGCCGTTCCTTTGGCAAGACAAACTGAGTGTTGCAGCCTTCGCTGTAAACACGACCATGAACGCCAGCCCGCAGGTTTCGCCTTTTTAGCTGCTACACGGATATGTCCCCAAATTTCTCATGGAGACGCTTCGGCGCCCATAAGCTACCACTCTTGGAACAAGGCTTTTAGACGTCGCAGGACGCCGAAGCGAAGCGCAGCAAAACTCTAATCAAGCCGGACAGCAGCGAAAACGTCGTTACCATAAAACTCACCGTGATGTCACCTTTAACGTAGGCCAGTATCTATGGCTTCAGCGCCAAGAGCCAATCACAAATGGGACGACAAAAATGGCCCCAACATTCAAGGGTCTCTTATGAATCACGGTACAAAGAACCCAGGTCACTTATGTGGTCCGCCGCGTTGCTGCCCATGCGATCAGCACTTCATACAGGGATGAGAATGTTGTGCACTCGATCCAACTTAAGCTATTCCGTCCGCCATACATGTACCCTGCGCTCTTCCCCCTTAAAGAATCCAGCCCTGTTACTACGCAACCTGGTGAAACGAGTGATAGAGAAGCCTTCGCTGTAACTGTTGCGAGCCCTACCCCACACATTCCTTCAGGCGAAGAAGAGCCACTTTCAACTTCCATTAGTCTGAGGGGCCACATTCAGCAGCCTAGGTGGATTGATGACCATGAGGAATGAACAGTTCGAGAGAATCAGGATTGGATAAAAGAGGGTTGAGATCTGAGCCAGAGGGTAAAACCCGCAATTTAGTCTGGCAACCATCGTGCCCACGTTCTCAAGAACTGGCGCGTGCAGTTGTTCTTGGTCGCCTCGGCGCGTTATGCCGCCATGTAACCCGGTTCTATCTTAATGAAACCTTTTTACATTCTTCATCAGCCTACCGGTCTTCACAATATATATATAAGTCAAAAATGCGTACTGTTGGAGTTACTAAGTTTATTACGACGTTTCGAGCGAGGATCGCTCTTTATCAGGCCGTCCCCGCTCGAAACTTCTGTAGAAATTTATTTTTAGTGCACTAGAACAATCAGAAACTTATCCTCGCATTATTGTATTTGACTGTAAATATTTTGTTATTGAAATATCAGGTGCAGATTGCAGTGTAAATCAGAGAAGTGTATTTTCCTCTCAGCTTGTGCATTTGCATAAAATAAGAAATAATTATCATATTTTATAATTTTACACAAAAAGATAGAAGGCATGCGAACGGTCCCGGCAGTAGGAAGTTTCAAATTTTAAAAGGAGAAAACTCGTCAACAAGTCTATCTGCAACGCATATTCAAATATACCTTAAATTCAACGAATTCGGTGCACTACCACCGAATTTGTTGAATTCAATGGCGCTTTGATCTCGAATTCGAGTGCGAGGTTGTTTGGATTGAAATACCTCTACGTGATAACAATAGCTTACTTAAAGGCACTTTTTATTTTCCTCCTTATGTCGACGGATCTAAGTTTCTGACCAATTAGATATGCTAGAGGATAAATTGGTAGCGGATCAACATCGAATACTCACACTTGGTGATTTGAATATTGCTGAAATAAACTGGATTTTGGTACATCCTGCAGTGTCTGCTCATACTGCATCATTTAAAGCAAATGCCCTTCTTTCATTTGTTAACCTTCTTGGATTTACCCAAATGAATGGTCTTCATAACACAGCAGGACATGTGCTGAATCTGGCCTTGGCCAACCTTCCTATCGACAGCCTGATGTCTGTTTCCAATCCGCTTGTTTTACCGGATGTTTGGCACATTCCTTTTACTGTTTCCTTTATGATTTCGGGGGCGAAAGTAAAGTACGAAAACCGTGAGTTGCTTGCTTTCTCAAGAGGTGATTACATTGGCCTTTATCAACATTTAGATAATGCAGATTGGGCTTCCATATATAGTATGACCGATGTAAATCGTGCCGTTGCAGTGTTTACAAACTATGTCGTATATGCATTTAAAAGTTTCTTTCCCAAAACGCGTCCTTTCTAAAGTCGTTATCCGCACTCGTACTCCAAGGAACTTAGATCAGTTCTAAGAAAAAAATTCCATTGTCATAGGAAATATAAGGTCGCGAATTCCACTTTTTGGTATCCAAAAATTTCTGAGTCGCGTGCGCTAGCTACGACATTGTTCAAGCGCGATAACATATCACACTGTGAGTCAGTAGAGCGTAGCTCAAATCGTGACCCAATGCTTTTCTGCTGATATATAAAGGATCGCCTAACTACAACTTCGTTATCAATGAACATAGCTGACTGTTTGGTAATATGCTGTCTGAGCCCGAAGATGTATCAAATGCATTCGCAAGTTATTTTTCTTCGGTTTATTCTGTGCATTCCTTCAGTGATAATGCCAGTGATCACCTGCCAATTTTATCATTTGAAATTACTGATATTTAACTTGCATTCAGGAAACTGAAGCCAAAGTTATCAGTTGCATTTGACGGCATTCCAAGCTTCATTGTTGAAGGATGCTCCTCTATTTTTGCGCCCGTCTTAACGAATATTTTTAGCGTTTTGTGGCAGAACCTTTCATTTCCTTACCTGTAGAAGAACTCTATTACTCTGCCACTACATAAGAATGACAGAACGGATGATGTAAAAAATTACAGACCCGTGTCGCTGCTCTCTCCCTTTGCCAAGATCTATAAATTGTTTTATTTGAGTGCATTTTAAACTTTTTTAAGCGTAAGATAAGGCCTCCACAACACGACTTTATGCGTGGAAGGTCTGTTGAGACAAACCTGGTGTCTTTATTAATTTTGTTTGGCTTACTGTGTATCAACGTGGACAGGTTGACGTTGTATATTTTGACCTTTCCAAGGTTTTTGATCCGGTAGACCATTCGCTCCTTGTACACAAACTAGAATCCTATGGCGTGAGTACCTCCCTTCGTTCCCTGTCCCTAGATTATTTGTCTAATAGACACAATGTTGTTCGTGTCCTTGGCCATCGCTCACAGCCTTATGTTTCGTCTTCGGCGGTGCCGCAAGGGTCCATACTTGGGCCGATCTTTTTCAACGTTTTTAGTAATGATTTGAGCTTAATTGTTCGCAATTCATTCATCTTGCAATATGCAGATTATGTTAAGTTGTTTAGGCAGATAATATCCTTGGAAGACTGTGAAAAACTTATGGAGGATGTTAGGCGTGTGTGCAATTGCTGTCGTCAGACCATGCTAACGCTCAATCCTTCTAAACCCGTTATTATTTCTTTGTGTAGAAAGGTAGAAAAAATAAACTCTTGTTACCAGATTGGCAATGATCCCCTGCGAAGAGTCGAGTCCACGTGTGATCTTGGTGTATGCATAGATTCTTCGTTATACTTTACTGTACATGTTAAAAGCTTTATAAATGACTCTTTGCGTAAGCTGGGAGTAGTTTCTAGAGAATTACGCGTGAGATCTCCACATCCACCTGTTTTCTACGGTTATATCTCTCGTTAATCCGGACCAAGTTGGAGTTTTCCTCTGTGGTCTTGAATTGTATTAGCTCTACGAGCCAAGAAATGCTTCAAAATGTTCAAAAGCGTTTTTGTCGAATTGTTTACGATTGTTTCATTGCTCGCACTGTTTATAATTCTTATGAGAGACTGTTGGAACGATGCAAATGTTCTACTTTGAGTTCCAGACGGCGTGAGCGCGATCTTGTTTTCGTGTACAGATGAATTCATGGATTAATTGATTGCCCAGATCTCACATCTGCTATTAATATTCACGTACCGAGTCGAGTTTTGCGGGTTTCTCCGACTCTCTTGTTAATCACATCATCCAAACCAGTCTCATGATCCGTATTCAACACTTCTACAATACCCTCAAGAGAGCAGATATTGATGTTTCTAACCCAAATTTCGTAGCTTTTAAGACTTTTGTAACTAACCTGTGAACATTTTGTTGTGCATCATTACCAAGGCGACAAGCTGTTCATGAGCACAGAAAATAAACAAATGAATGAATGAAGTACTTGCGCTACTTTACCGACGCCCATATCTTCGTTTTTTCGCCTGGTGAACTTTTAACTCCGTAGCTGTAGCCCACAATTGTATATAAAAACAATTTCTAACTTAATTTGGCAAAACATTTGTACTAATTTTACAGACTTACTGGAAATGAATCAATAAGAAGTTTTCCTTCGAAGAAGAGACGTTCGAGGTCCTGCGTATCTTTTTCTAAAGCACGTCATAACAAGATGGAGTCCTTGAGTGGTTACTGGAAGCACAACGCCATTCACAAAGGGCACTTGAAGTCTCCTGTGCGTATTGCCCACCTCCAAATGCTAGTCTTATACTTCAAGAAGGAGCTTGAGTGCGTTTTTCGGCTGTGCGTGGTACGTTTTGCCACGAGGTATATTTTCTTCTAAAAGCCAGAAAGCTTTATAAATTTTCTAAATTCGACACAGAGGAAAAAAGAAATATCGACAGGCTACATTTCTGCATTTACAACAGTGCAAAGGAACATGTACAGTGACGTGATTGCGTATGTATGTATGTATGTATATATTTATACGGCGCTTGCTCTTTGCAACGAGCGTCTGGAAAACAGACACGCCCCCCCCCCAAAAAAAAAAAAAAGAAAAAAAAAGAAAAAAGAAAAAGAAATTGGAGTATTGTTCCTGCTGGAGTCACCGCGCTGGCGCTCCTCGTAGCTAATGGGCTGAAACAGCTCGTCAGATTTCCCGAGAGTCGTGCAGTTGAGAACGTCCTGAAGTCTCTCCTGAAGCTTGTCTGCCCGTCTTCTTTCGGTCTGGAACTGCCTCTTCAGCTCCTTCACCGTAGACAATCCTCTCTAGTCCTGCATCTTGCGCTCCTCGATGTTGTCTTTTAGCTCTTGCTTCAGCTTCTTTGCATTCTCCTCGAAATCGCTCTTCTGGTTGTTTGACGTATCCAGATGAATGGTGAGATCCCTTACGGCATCGTCCAGCTGTGATTTGAGCTTGGTGCAGTCGTCCGAACCTTGTCTTGCTTTGCATTGCTCCAGGTCATCTTCGGACTCCTTGATTGCTTTCTCTAGCATGTCCACGCGTTCCTGCACCTCAGCCTTGAGCTGAAGCACCTCCTCCTTCAGAGAGGGCAGCAGACGCTTGTACAGTGTCAGCACCGCTTCATTCTTTATTACCTTTGCCGCACGCTCCTGTTCAACAAGAAGTGCTTCGTTCGACAAGTGTAGCTTCTCCTCAAACTCTTGCCACATTTTCTCCGGGGCCTGCCTGTGTTTCTCCTCTTCCTCCAGCAGGTATGCCCCAATCTCCTCTACCAACGCCTTCCTCTTCTCCGCCTCCTTGTTTGCTTCGGAAGCAGCAATTGCGCTACTTCGGGAAGAATCTTCTAAACCATGAATGGTGTTGTGCATTGAATTTATCTTGCCTGCCATTTCCTCGTCCACTCTAAGCAGAGCCCCGCTCCTTGTCCGAGTAGTCGATCTGTTGGCACGAGTCTCGTAGCAGCGTCTCCAGCAATGCCTTCTCGGCGAGGGTTACAGGTGGATCGCCCACCAAGCCTCGAGCCTTCGCTTCCAGCACGCCACGAATTTGGTTTCTTCAGTAAATCCAAGAGCTTGCTCAATGAGAGTATCGACGCCTGCGGCAGGTTCCAGTGCTGGACACTCGAGAAGCAAATGTTGTAAAGTTTTGTCCGCATCACCACATGCGCTGCACAGCACGTCCGTTACGTTGGTGTCATATCTTCTTCTGTACAGACGGGTACGCAAGGCACCATCGCGGGCCTCGGCGAGGAGTCGACTTCCCAACGTATTTCCACACCAGTGGATAGAGCGATGTCGGTCTTGTAAGACGCGTAGAGGTGCATACTTGAATGTTCTTGCATGTCTGCCCTCCAGTGGTCTGCCTCGACCGTCTTTATCTGCCCTCCAACCTTGGCTACCCAGTCTTTCTTTGTGGTTGGCTCGTCGGTCATTGAGAAGGCACTATACTTTGTCCCAAGTCGAATGACTCGTCGCCTCCATGTTGTGTGTATGTTTTTTAGATGTAGGTATACGAAAATTCTTCTCGCCCAGCAGTCTCCAGTCATATGTCGAAGTCGGGCATAATATTCAAGTCTGCTGCCGGCTTCACGTGCCTCGAAAGAGGACCATCCAAGATCTCCTTGAACAAGTTGATTGGCAACCCTGCTGTGGCATCCTAGTGCCTGGCGTCCAATCTCTCTTTGTCGTCTTTCAATGTATTCCCGGATCTCGCTGGGTGTACACGTAACACTATTGGCGAAAGTCAATCCTGGTACAGCGACCACTTTCCAAAGTTCTCGAGTTATTAGATACCGGTCGCAGCTCCAAAGACGTTTTCGACGCAGCATGTTCCGCTTTCTTAGTGCCGATGCCTTAAGGTTTTGATGGTGTTCTGTTAGATAATCATCGGAACAGGTCAGTGTAACCCCAAGCTATCTGTATCGGGTAGTAAGAGGAAGTGCTTTATCCTGGATGGTAAGGGATTCAAGGACCTCACCCTGCCCGGAAAACAGAACCACGGCTGACTTACTTGCATTGAAATGCAGTCAAAGCTGAGCCGCTTCTACTTCGCAGGTGGTCAACAGTACCTTCATGTCTGCCACATTGTCGGCCATCAGCACAAGATCATCGGCAAAAGCAGGACCAGGGAGCCGCCATTTAACCATATCCCCGTGTTGCATGTGTTGTAGAGTGAAACCAATTCCTGTTTTTTTCAGTGCCTTCTCTATGCCGGACGTATATAACATATACAGAACGGGGGATAACGGGCAGCCCTGACGTAGTCCCCTGGGCACCAGAACGTCCCCAGATGTGGTCCCGTTGAATGTTGCCATTACGTGGTTTCCATCATAGATACGATGGATAAGTCTCACCCAGGGTTCCGGCATATCGAGTTGTTGTAGCCTCTTGATTAGCAATATGCGAGGTACACAGTCGTAGGCTTTGGCTATGTCCAAAAAGCAACATATGAGATTTCGCTTTTCTGCCCGAGCGATCTCTATGCATTGAGTTAGAGTGAACAAGTTGTCCTCTAGTCGACGATTCCTACGAAAAACCGTTTTGTAGTTCCGTGTGAACCCCAACTTCTTCGGCCCAAGATGAGATTCGCCAATTGATAATTGTCGCAAACACCCTGTATGCCACAGCCGTGACAGTAACTGTGGGCGGTAGTCACGCAGATGTTGTTTATTGCCACCTTTCTTTAAAATGAACGTGACTCGACCCCGCCTCCAGTCACTTGGTATTGGCTCTTCACCGCGAATTATTCGAGTAAACAGGTGTGCTAAAGTTTCTCGTGAGTCTGGTTTGAAGTTTTTTAACACCTTTCCTGATATACCGTCTAATCCCTGAGAAGTATTCCAGCTCAACCGCGTGAGTGCGCGATCGACTTGCACCCGTCCCACTAGGGTTGTAACATCATCAGTAGATGTCGATATTGTGAGGCTTTCGGCGAGCAGACTCTGATTGTTCCTTTCTTCTGGCGAGCTTGCGACATACGTAGTATTACAAGTTGTTTCTCAAGCGATTCCCCAATATGCAGAACTGGACATCCACTGTCGTAATCCAGCAGTTCTGGAGCTTTGTCCTTGCCGTCTAGCGATCCTATATATCTCCAGAACTTTTCTACTGCTTTCTTTCCTTCGTTTCTTATGTCCGCCATCACCTTACAATCATGTGCTTGTTTTTTTCGCTTCTACCATACCTTGCGTCTCTGCTTTGAACTTGCGATACTCTTCCCATAGTTGTAGAGTCACAGGATCCTTTCCAAGAGTCTTTAACGCATGTCTGTGTCGCCGGTTAGCGTCTTGTAGTATATGAATAGATTTCTTGATTTCAAAATCCCACCACGACACGAGTTTTCGTCTTCCTTTAGCACTCTTCACGGTGGAGTATTCAGCGATGATTGTTCTAAGCTCTTTTGCATAATCATCATAGCTGAGTGCTTGCACGCGCCGAGTACTGTCGTCAAATTTCTGAACGACAGCATCTATGTCTTCCTCGTGTAGCCGGGTTATAGTTTTGCGCTGTTTACTATTTCGAGCTCTTTTAACAGTGCCAAAGTGTAGAAAAACGCTGTTGTGGTCACTGCTGACGCTCCATGTGCCCTCTTCATCAACAACTATCTTTTGAAGATGAATCCCAAGTCTATTCGACGCGAGCGCATAGTCCATGCAGGTCCGTCGGTCTCGCACAATCCACGTATGTTGTCCCTCATAGTCTTCTCTTAAATTCAAGATCTCGAAGTCAAGGTCCTCCGCCAGCTGTCTCATCATTATGCCGTTGTTATCTTCTCGTCCGTCCAATTCAACCAGATGGCCGTTAATATCTCCCATTATAAGCACAGAGAGACCGTGGTCCATGTTGTGTATATCTCGACGAACACATTTGAAGATTTCATTTCATTTCATTTTATTACCTCAAAGGCACTCGACTTGCGAGCGCATTACATGAGGGGGGAAATTCATAATATACAATTGAAACTTCAAAACAATGTTTTCGCGTATATACTATTTACATCTTATAATAACACGCACAAAAATGCACTGGGGAAAGCGTGCACACCAAAGAGCAGGAAAAAGAACACATACATGATATAACAATGCAATTTCATATATTGCGACATAATTAAATGGGTGAAAACAAAAGTTCACGCAAAAAGATCAAGATGAATAAGCACAAATATACAACAGCGTGCAAGGCAAATAAATGTCAAGGTAGAGACCGTTTACAAACTGCTCATTCCAAGGTACTGTTCACATTTTAATTTATATGCTGCAAGGTTAGTCTCCGATACTACTTCGTATGGCATATCGTTCCAATCTCTAATGCACATGACAACAGGCGATGAGGAATATAATAGTGTGCGTGATTTGGGCGGCTGAATCTTGAGTTGGTGATCCGTTCTGGGTGATATATAGGAGGGCGGTTTACAGTAGGTTTGCCTAAAAGTTGATGCGCTATTGAAAATGGTATGAAACAGACATAGTCGTGACAGCCGTCGACGTTTCTCAAGAGAATGTAGACCGAGATTGTTTTTTAGTGAAGTGACGCTAGTGAATGAAGAATAGTCAGAGGAAATAAATCGGGCTGCCATATTCTGGACGGACTCCAGTCTATCAACAAGGTATGCCTGATGAGGACTCCAGACAGCGCTAGCGTATTCTAGTTTTGGAAGTATCAGCGAATTGTAAGCAAGCAATTTCGTGGACGGAGGTGCGAGAGATATATTTCTTTTCAGGAAGCCGAGGGTTTTATGAGCACTTGCTACTATGCAATCTACCTGATGAGACCAGTTTAACGTTTCTGAAAAATGGACACCAAGGTACTTGTAAACGGACACCCTGTCAATGTTGCGTCCTTGGAGGGAATACTGGGTAGACGATCTACTTGGGGATGTGGAAATGTTCATGTGTTTACTTTTTGAAACATTAATATTCATGAGCCAGTCGGTGCACCAAGTTCCAATCCTGTCAAGGTCATTTTGCAATATTAAATGATCGGATGTATCGGATATCTTTATGTATATGACACAATCATCAGCGAAAAGCCTAATGGTGGACGTTAATGAAGAAGGAAGGTCATTTACATATATTAAGAACAAAAGAGGCCCGAGAACGCTCCCCTGCGGTACACCAGACGATACTGAACATTGATAAGAAAGAGAAGCGTTTATTTTTACGGACTGAGTTCTATTAGAAAGGAAGGAAGCGATCCAGTTAAGAATGCACGGTTCGATGCGGAGTTGTGATAGCTTTAGGAGGAGGCGACTATGTGGGACAGTATCAAAAGCTTTGGCAAAGTCGATGAAGATGATATCAGTCTGGTAATTGTCATGAGTGTTGTTGTGTTCTCTTCTTTGCGGGCGTTTCCCACCGAAACATAAATCATGCATACCGCTGTCGGAACATTACTTATTTTCCCGTGTACCCATAAATGTTCCCTGCAGTCCTCAGATCGCCGAAGCCATGTTGGTTCATTACTTGCCTAAAGAAGTCCAACACCTCCACCTCGCCTCTCCCCTTCAAATCTATTGCATCCAGCCCAACACCATGCTGGATCAATTGACGGTTTTTCCATGTCTAGCAAGTGTGTTTCTACTACTCCAAATAGAGACACACACCTTGTGTGGAGAGAACTATACAACTCACGCCACTTCCGTTCATGTCTCGCACCATTCATATTCAAAAAACCTACTTGCACACTTTCCTGTTTTCGCTTGCGCTTATTTTCTCTCCGATTAGGAATAAAAGTGCGATCACCTGCGTCTTTCGCACTCACTCTGCACATTTTTGTCAGTTCTGATTCTGCATCTCTTCGATCTGCTGTCGCACTACTTGGTGTACAATGTGTGTCAACTCCAGTGCTGAGAGAGCAGGAGAGGGCCGAAGCAAGTCTCCGGCAACCCACCAGTTTGGTCGGAGGTTCAGCATAGGGAAAGGCCTTTCTAGCTGATTGGATGTTCTCGTGAGGAGGAGAGGGGCGGCAGCTGGGGTGGAGCGATATTGAGCACCTTCTGGTGGTGCCAAAACACTATTTTAAAGCATTAGCATACCTTTCGTTAGTTTTCATTCACCTGCAATTATTATGATAATATTCATATGTCTGCCTATTCAAGACAGTGCTTTTTGCCTTCCCAGATTGGTGCAATAATGTCGTAGCCTCAATCGGAAAGCGAAATGAAATTACAAAGTTATTTTAATTCTGCCAGTCAATAGCCTCTTGTATGAGTACATTTGCTATGATTCAAAGTTAGCTTGCACATATTTTGTATGCCTCACAAAATCCATCTCAACACATTAATCATCTCTACATTTGTTGAGTGCGTTGGTGATGAAGTTAAATACTAGAAATAAAAAAGACATGAAGGACGGAACAAAGAACAGTACATCTCTCATGAGGCATCTTATTATACTTGCCTGTCCTTCAGTTTTCTTTCTAGTATTTAACATCAATGTTCTCAAGATTTGTGTTTCTAGCACTTAAATTAATATAGTTTTAACTTAAATTTATTGACTGCATCTGCAAATGCTTTGGTGTCTACTAATTGGTATTAGGTAAACATAAAAGTTAAAGTTGCAGCCCAGTTCGGTTATATCCAGTCATTGTGAAACATCAAATATTTCGAGAAACCTGAGTTCAAAATGTGTGCCTTTAAATTTCGAATTTAAAAAAGCACCACCACCGATGCACATAATCATTGACGATCTCACTGTATCTTATAATCAAGCATATCTTTATTGAAAATGTGACTGATAGGTTAAATGTTATTGCTTCAGCACTTGCGGAGTCTTTAGTTTTTATTCATATGCCAGGCACATTGTTGTGCACCATTTCATCTTGAAAGATTGTTTTACACTAGGGTGCTAAGATGCGGAGGAACAATATATGCAACGTTCGAATTTCTACTTCGAAGGCGTAGCTTTTCTGCAGTGCACCAGTGGGCGGTGAGGAAATAATGACTGTGGGTACGTTTACACAGCCTGAAATGAGTCTGCCTGAACGCGCGACTTCTCTCTCAGCTGTAGATCAGTTTTAGCCAGTACCGTACAACGGCCAGCCTGGGGTCTTTAACGTGCACCACGCAGAACTTGACCGCTCGCCGGTACGATGCTCATCTAACTTGAAACGTGCAGGGGTTCGGATTAATCCGAGGGTTTTGGGGTTCTCCACTGCGAGCTTTTGGTGCACGTGCTCCAAACTGGTGTGCACAAGCCATCTCGGCCACCGTTTCCCCAGTGCGCGGTGAGAAGTGCACTTAGTAGTGCTAATGACACCGCTCGAATGAACTGTATACGCATAAGAAAGATTGCAAAACTTCCGAGCATGGTGTCGGGCACAAATGCCTGAAGTATTAGTTTTGGTGTTGATAAAGTGAAATGAGCTTTTGACACAGCACAGATTCATATATTTTCACAATTTATTACATGTAGCTGGAAAAACACTGGTGCAAATGGCGCACCAATAACAGCCCTGTAAGTAGGGGGAGGGTGTACACATCAATGACTCATAAATAATTTTTTTTTCGAGTTCATTACATAGCAAGACGTGAGTGGATGAAAAGTACGTCATGAATCAAAGCTTTTTTGTGTCGTCTTTCTACTTGTCCTTGCGCCCTATTGCACTGATTTCTTAATGTTTACCCTCTGCAACAACTAGCCCTCCTACAAACCTTACTGTGTTCCTACAGGGTTATCTCAATCAGCCCTGGAATCATTGTGGTTTTAATTTAAGTTCAAACAGTTAGAGGCTTAACATGTGAAAGAAGTTTCACTGCAGTGCTTCTTTCACATGAACAATGCTCTTGCACTTTTTCTTGCGAACAAAATTGTGTTAAAATCTTGTAGCATATCTCAGTACTAGAAAGTTTTAAGCTTTAGACATTTGTGCCCTGGTAAGTATAACATACTTAATTCTAATTCACATGGGCTATCTCCAACGTACTTACTCTGATCAGAAATAATAAATGTTTCAACGTTAAATCGATTAGAAGTAAAACTAAACTACACATTTATACTTAGCATCCAAGTTGTTGTAAAAAAAACTGTATCCAAACTTTGATCTAAAATATGCTTTTCGAGTAAAGCTTATAAAATTTAGGCGCTCGAGAAAACCAACCTTCTGCGTTAAGTCCTTATTTTGAAGTCTATTTGTTCGCGTTCCGCCTTATTGAAAAGCAAGCCGGCAGGGCGTCAGCACGCATCTCGTATCCCTGAGCCGAAGCCGTATGCTTTCAGCACCTTCACCATGGCAACGAACACCCAACAAAGGGAGGCACGCACGGTACCGATGCGTGAAGCCACCAACAGCTGACGCCATTTTCCGAACGCCATCTGCTAGAAAATATTTAATAGGTTTGTAAAGAGCAGCCGCAGACTGTCGCCGCGAGGCGGCGTGAACGCAGACGGTGGGTGGGTTAACACGCTCCCCAGTGATACACGCGTCGTCCCAAGGAGTTGATCCAAATGAAATTTGGCGCTCATTGCCATGGTGATGGCGATGAAAGCAGACGGCCTTTATGCTGCGGAAGAATGCTGCGGCCCAGCGATACGAGGTGCGTGCTAGGGTCCTTTCCGCATGCTTTTCAATGGGCGGAAGGCGAATAAAAAGAGTTCAAGATAAGGATTTACCGTAGAAGGCTGAATTTCTCTAGCGCCTCATAATTTGACGAGCCATTCAGGAAAATCATGTTTGTTTGCTTTTAAAAAAAATCTCACGCCTTGTTATTTTTATTCATAGCACTGGCTTAAAGCATAACACTGCTAAATGAGCGTTTTCCTACATGGCGTTTATGTGGCTTTTCCCTGGGTCGCCACATAATTACCGAGGTGTCAGACTTGAGCCAAATTTGCCAGGTTTCGGCCAAAGAACCAGCAGTGAAGCCAAAATGTTCTCCTTCTTTTTTAATTTAGGCCCAAAGTTCCAACATAAAAACCAGACAACCAGAAGTGAAGCCGGACTCCAGCAGTGCATTCGCGACATAGACACAAAGATGCCAGATAGCAGCCAAACTACCAGCAGTGAAGACTGACTTGGACACTTTTTTGTCAGATTAGTTCCAATATACTCAGACTCTTGTCCAAATTAGTTAGTTACCTAATTGGAGTTTGTCACATTTTTTTTATAAATTGTAATCACACACAATTGTGGTCAACAGCTACGGAAACAACATTGTACCTCAAATATTTGCAACCAATTTTGCGAACAAAGTGAATGAGCATTATGTGTTGGTGTTTATTAATAAACCTTTTGATATGATCACTTTTTGCAAGTTAATACATGAAAGTATAAGCAACTTGTGTTTACTTACCTGTGGAACATACTTCAATACCGACGTGAGTTAAAGTTAAACTTGCTTTTCGAATACTACATACATCTCGAGCTTATATGGAGGCAAATAAATTGTTTATCAATTTGTATAATAATGTTTTGACAAAGGAGCACTGGGCAAGCCTTAGGGCGGCAAAGAACATTTCAATAAGGCAATTTAAATATTCTCAGTAATTTAGTGAAACATTATATCTCATTTTGTGTTTCACCTAGGCTCCCTTCTCAAGCATATCCCGAGTCAGCGTTGTGCTGTCGGATTACTTGTGTACTTTTAGGATAACATGTGAGCCTAAAGGCATATGGAAGGTGTTGTGTGTTTAAAGTTACCAGGCCATTTAACGTTACCATGACTTCCCAGGGCAAATATTTCATCAGTGCAGCTGAATTTATCTCTGGGGTGGGGTATTCAATATTTCAATATTGAGGTATGGGCAACCAAGATATTCAACTGCTAAGTCGCTGCTACATCTGACGAGAGATAACAGCGATATTACTGAACTGCATGGAACCGATATGGCACATTTCTTCACAAGAAAAGACAATTGAAATAGTCTTTTTAACTTGTCTGCTACTGGCTTGAGGCAGCCTGAGTACCTCTTAACTATTGAAGCAAATGAATACTTCATTATATTCCACTAAATTGTATGTTTTCTTACAGACAGTAATTGTCACAGATCCAGGAGATTCAGTTGCCCTAATTCGCTATACTATTATTTACACTAAAGCAAAATGCATAAACAAGAAAGCCTACCTCTTTCTGTTATGGAAAACAAATACGCAGTATTTCACTGTACACCTTAAAATCTTTTTGAAGGAAATTACAGAAATATAGGTGAAATTTTTACTATTTCTTTTGCCTCACGTATGGGAGTAGGTTTTACTTTTTGAAGCCTTTTTTCTTAAGGCTAAATAAATCTAGAGCACGAGCGTTGAACTTCGTCCAAACTCCACTTCACCCTTGCAGTTTATCCCTTGAGTTCCACTGCAGGCCTGCTAATGGCTGCCAAACACTTCCTCCCTTTTTCTCTTTCCCCGAGTATAAACTTCACAGACAGACCTCCGCTTGTACTGAAATTTTACAAGACAACGCAAACAAAATGTTTAATTCATTTCATGCATAGTTCTGAATGTTTTCTTGTTACTGAGGTGGCTAGTTTGCAGCAAGAGAAACAACAAATTGATTGTCCCTTGCTTACTTTTTGCCATATATATATAGCAGTGACCCTGGCATTCTTCAGATAAAGTGATTATCTGCTTTGCAAATCATTGGATGTGAACGTGTTCATATATCTAATATTATATTTCTGATTTTAATATTGTTATCTATTTATGGCCTATCATTCATTTTTTTCCGGTTAAAAATAAGAATGTCACAATTGAAGTTTTTTTTTATGTTTTCCGGGTTCTTCAGATGATGGAAATCACCATTTCAAAGCTACTTTAATTTATTGGTGCTTTAAAGGGATACTACAACGAAATTTCGGCCCTTACTTCATGGTCTATATTTAATCAAAGGAGCAGTATCACATCGATCACACCAATATCTAGTTAAAAAAGTCGAGAAAAGGAATTTTAAAACGAATTAAACAATTAGCAAAGAGCACCTCGTGCATGTCGCTGACGCCTCGTTCCACCAGGTTCAGAATACAAACGTGCGATTGTCATTTACGGATATTGTGGATCATATTAAACCTATTTTTGAACACGACGTATATAGTTCAAATTTCGTTGAAGTATCTCTTTAACGGTAGTATGAAACAATTTCTCTAAATACTGCATTTTGTCTGCACTTTGAAATGTTTAGAGGGGCGGTGCAACGATATTCGATTGGAATGTTTTTCACTTTACATGAGCTTACTGGCACCAGTGGTACTCAAGGTTACTCGCGCGCAACGCCACTGGCCAAGAAACTCCATTGTTGCGGTGTAATTTCAAGGACAAAAGTGATCATTTTCATTCTATCTCTTCTTTGCGAAATTTGATGACGTAACGTTGAGATCGTTGTACACCCCAATGACGATATTTGAATGCGGTTCATAATTTGGACCCAAGCATTGCGTGGGCACTCGATTTGGGCTCGTGATAATTACTAGCTCGAAAAGCATTCGGGTAGTGGCCCGTGTCCAGCTGCTGCAACGACGACAATCGCTGAGTCTGGAACTCAGCGCGTGTCTTGTGCTTTGCCAACCCCAGCGCGTGGCTATGGTCAACATTGGCGGCATATAATCGGCTATAGATCATGTGGCCGTTTGTTCTGGCTACGACTTGAGGGGGTGAATGCTGCTCGTTTTTCCTTAAGATTTTACTGGGACTTCTGTTGCGTGGAGTGAAAAATGAACGCGTGTTTCATAGGTCATTAACGTCACGGATCCGTTCTATGCGGTATTTGCGCAAAGTACAAAAATTGTTCCATCGCCCCTTTAAATCCCACAATGTAAAATCCCCGGTTCATCTCCGCTACGCACTTTCGACTAAAACTGCCAAAATTACCAAACGGAAGTCTCTATTAATCCGATGATTATATTGGTTCACTGTGCGTAATAGCCATTATAGACACCTATGCGGAAAATATAAGCAAACATACAGTGTTGAATGACAGCGGCTAAATAAATGTCACAATGTCTGCACAATGAGTTGTATGTCAGCAGATGTGCTGGGACTCTTGTATAATATATCTTGCAGAAATATGGAAATTTACTTTTTTCCTTTACACTTCACACTATATGTTTGCTTCCCTTTGCTGAGCATTGAAAACAATGAAAGTGTTGGAAACAGCAAACTTCTATATTTACGGTCAATCGAGGCGTCTCTTTCGTCAGTTCACTGTAGCAACAGTTCTCATACTCAACAAACTTTGGCTGTTGGTGCCAAGTAAGGACACCCTGAGAGCTATTTATGTTGCCGGCACTATTCCCGTTGACGAGCATGTTGTGCAGTGCAGTGATTATAAGGGTTACAGCTTGCTCGTCACTGCAAAGTGTGAAAAAAAAATCACAGTAATCGTGCACCACTTGGTGTGCCGTGATTAAGAGTTAGTGTTTTAAACTGTGGTTCTACGGAACAAGTTACAAAATGTAACGAAAGACACCGGGGATTGTACCGGCATCAACAATTACCTCTCAAGTTTCTAGCTGTCAAGTTTCTCTAATCTAACGGCAGTTTTTTAGCGTGAGCCGTTTATATGCTAGATATTTCAAAAAAGTGAAGCCACATTGTCCCGCTAAATGATGCGGGAACATGACGTCAGGCAACATGATATTACGTGAGCTGCAAAAAAAATTTGTTTCCCCGCTAAATATTGAAGGAAAATTGACAAATGACCGGCCGCAAGTTTCCTGGCTAAATTTAGGGAGGAAAAGACGTAACGTGACTTGATGTGAAGTGGCCTACAAGCAAAGTTAGTTTTCCCGCTAAATTTAGCTAAAACATTTAAACGTGACCGACAGCCGATTTCCCCACTTATTTAAATCGGAAAATGACTTCACATGGCTTGATATCACGTGAGCTACATACAAATTCATTGATCTCGCTAAATTGAGTGGAAAAAGTGAAATGCGTTTACAAATCTCTATAATAGGAAATGAGACCACAACCCTTGAGGTATATTGATATTGCGATATATTGTGTTAAAGGATTTGAGGAAGAAATGTCGATATGTTTGTGGAAATATAGACCTCGCACTCCTACGCACGTAATATAAAATATAAATATATTTATAAATAAATAAATAATATATATATATATATATATATATATATATATATATATATATATATAGAGAGAGAGAGAGAGAGAGAGAGAGAGAGAGAGAGATATGAAAGATTTATTTAGTATAATGTTAGTTATATAACGAAGGGGAGGGTACGAAACACCCTTTCCTCCTATCCGCTCTTCCTTCTTCTACACTTCACCTCCTCCTCTATACCCGCTCCGCTATTCCGACGGTTTTAAGGCTAAATTTAGCCAGGAAAATGACGTAACATGACTTCGTGTCTCGTCCCCTATAAACGAGTTTAGTTTCTGCGCTAGATTTACTGAGAAAATTGGAGTCGCGTGACCTCAACACCAATTCAATTGCCCGCTAAATTTAGGAGGGAAACTGAATTGGTCTTGAGGTAATGGGACGCCAGTTTTACCACTAAATTTAGCGTTAAGGGACGTCACACTTACACTTCAATTCAGTATCTTCTCTACATTTAGCTGGGAATTGAATTGGTGTATAGGCCTCTGACGTCCCAGAATGCAACTCGCGCGGTTACGCCGACGGCGAAGGCGACGGCGACGCCGATGGCGACGGCCACGCCGACGCCGGGAAACACGGGAACGAGCGCCTAAGAGCTCCGCTCTAAAATTGCACGTATACGGCCACAAGCCACTAAATTAAGTAGAAAATTGACGTCACAAGGCTCTATGCCACAAGATCTACACACAAATTTTATTTTCGCTCTAAATTTAGCGAAACAGTTTACTCTTGACCGGCCGAAGCCCGTCATTCCTAATACTCATGACGCAGGGCGACCCGACGGGGAAAGCCAATGGGTCAATGAATCGATTAGTAGAGTTGGGATTTTAGGAACAAAATTAGTGCTTAATAAGAGCAGAATCGGGAAAGGAAATGCTAAAGCATCGGGACACTTTCCTGGACACTGTATGCTTCTATGATTGTGCTTGGAGTGTTTAGTGAAGCTGAAATCCTTATTCCACTTTTTTTCCAATACACACGTTCTTTTCTTCTAAGTTGAAGGAACTATTCAGGAACATCTCAACTCTTTGTTTCTTTGTGGCGTTTGTGGCGTTTCTCACCTAAAAAATTCCTAAAGTCGAAGAACGATCGGTGTACTTCCATTTAGACTGGGTTTACTTGAATGCGGCTCAAGGTCATCGAATCCAGAGTCCGCGGCTGTATTGCGGCCGAACAGGCCCGAGAGTAGAATCGGCTGAATCTCACGTGTCACATCTCCATTCGATGCGCTTAGATTTCATTCATGTAAACCCAGCTAATGGAATCGGCGAAAGCCCAAGTGATGGTTTGACAAGTAATAATCGCCATTAGGAGCTTTCTCTAACGTAGCCAGGCTATGTCAGCGTTCCCCTCAAGGGACTCGTTAGTTTGTATTTCGCAAAGTCGTCTAACTTGTCCGCCACAGAATGAAAGAATTATAACTGTGTCTCTATATCGAGCCCCGCGGTTTCGAGCCTCGCATTTAATTTCCAAATAAATCTGCACTTTCCCAGTGTGCGCTGCTCACTGGCAAGATCGCCGCAGGTCACAAGTTATTGGCAGCCACTTCGTGGTAAAATTCATTCATTTTAATTACTCCCCAAAGTCCACCACCTTGCAGTGGTTTTCTGCGCAGTAAACACTCTAAGAAACAGGGGGTGTATAGGGGTATACCCCTTGTCCCATATGTAACACGCCAACACAAAAATCGGACGTTCAGTCCACAGGTGTCGAACCGACGATACCAACTACCAAGAGTGGCTTGCTAGTCGACCGATACAACCTATTAAAATAGCTAATGTACGCATTAAGGGCTACAGTAAGACAATCGAGGTTTTAATATACACCTATGCACCCCATATTTCTATACACCTATACACCCGCTATTTCTAAGATTGAACTGGTGCTCTCATTTTCCCCATCGATGGGGTTACCACAGGCTTAGGAAGCCACCGAACACCAATTGGAGCGCGAGTGGCTCTTTCTGGGGCAGATGCTAAGTTAAGGCTATTCCTCGGCAGCAGCCCATAAGAAACTTACGCTGCGCTATCGTTCAATGGTGTGTGTCCAGCGCTTCAAAATAGAGAAGGCAGCCGGCTCATTTAAAACACCCCATGCGGCTGGAACTCTTTTACAGCAGTTAGAGAAATAATGTCACGCTAGATTCTTGCCGTTACAGAAATGTTATAACGGGTGAAAGCCACATTGTATACGGGTGATTTAGTTAAGTAACATGACACTTAATAAAATAAATAAGGACATCTGAGAAAATATTTATTCCTTCGGGACACTAAAAAAGAATCAGTACGATTCGGGACAAAAAGTTTCTGAAAACCAATTAATACTTTATCGATAGATGTGTACTGGCGGATTACAGTGCTATCGGTTCACTTTTCAAAATGGGAATATCTCGCGGAACTTCCAGCGTTACGATGAGATACTCAAGGGAGGGTAGTGGAGAATCCTAAAGGGACAGCCCGAGAAGGTATGCCTGGAGGTTACTGAGGCTCAAGCCAGAGCAGTTCACGTAGATACCTAATTGCTGCGCAACTGCGATACATCTGTTTACAGTGCGCTTTTGTCTTGACTGCAATTGTCCAACGTGTTAGAATGCGAGAGTAAATGCTGCACGTCCGCATTCTAACGCGTTCGTCAAGTGCAGTGGAGACAAAGCAGCTAGCTCTAGGTCTCCCCTCTAACCATTCCAAGCAGAGGTCGGCGTTCTCCCGCGAGTTCTTATCTCCTTCTCTCCCTCATTATCTCGGTGCGTACACCAGCTCAGACTAACTGCTAAATTTAGGGGAGGGGGGGGGGATTGGTACGAACACAGAACGTCAATTCCGAGACGTCTGTGTTCTGCCAGCGCAACAAATTAAAACAATCGAAGCTTAGTTTCTGCATTCCATGCAGTACACACCAACATACCGCTCACAAAAAAGGCCCGCGTTTTGAGAGACCAGCTGTGGGCACCGCGCAAGTTTAGAGCACCGCGCAAGTTCATGCGCTGTCCCAACAGCAGCATAAAATCAGAGTCGCGTGTTGTTTTACACAAACATTTTTGTTTACTATTTTTGTCTCAAATATCGCGCGGTATTTTTTAGGTTCGTAATGGGGAAGAAATCGTTTTTTTCTATGAACTATTACGGAATTGGGGATTTTTGGGTTACACTTAAAATTCAATAAAAATATTTTACAATCGAAAGTATTGACCGGTTTTAGGACATTGAAGGCTTTCTTTAGACAAACGAGTCTCTAAGGTGCAAATAATCGGAATAAAATCCGGTACTATATAAGAGCTCACTGTCTTTTCAATTTTCAAAAAAATTTGTTTGACTACATAATCATTTGCACGACCAGCATTTCTGTTTCGGTGGTAGATCTGTCCAGTCTCCCAACATAGCTTGTCTGAGAGAATGTTTTCTCAACATAAAAGCTTCCATTTGCAATGCGCAGCAACGTCAGCGTGGCATTCTGTAGTCTCTAATCAAAAGTACCTTCACGAAAATACAATTTTTTTCCCAGAGAGTGTCACTCGAATACATTTTACATTGCAATATGTTACGTAATGCCAATTTGTTTTTCAATGAGCTCTTTTTTTTAACGCGAAAAAAAAACGGGAAAAAGAACGTGAAAATGTGGACTTTTTATTTAGATTGCGGGTAAATATCGGATTTAAATCGATTGAAAAAGAAAAGATGTTCGGGGAGTAAATATAGAGAAATATCGGTTTTTACCAGATGTCGAAGGGCCCTATCTATACACCAAACAAACTCGCCGACTTCCCGCCATGGCCGTCGCGCTGCTGCGGGCACTGCGCATTAGAGCCTGCATTCCAGAGAGCGTCCATCTGCTGAATCGGGGTCACGTGGTTGAAGGACGCGTTTGCGATAAGACCTGCGAGGAGGTCACGAACGATTCGATTGTCTGCCAGCGACTCCGTCTTTCCCTCTGCCTTCCTTCTCGACACTCGAAAACGCGGCCAGTGCACACTCAGTTGCCACCAATCACCGCCGGTGGTGCACGCAATTAGATTAGAAACGCTCTACACGATTTGAGAACCCTCTCCTCAACCTAGGCCCTTTAATTCGCATGGATGCACAGATGCCCCATCTCTCGCGAGTCTGGGTTCTAATGTTGGCCAACGCGGGCTTTTCTCTAAACAATTTGATGTTGTATGGGACTTTGGAGATAAAGATCGCTGCCATCTTTCTTCCAGGGCGGACGTCCAGGAAGACCCCGTGGAAGCAACGAGCGCAGTTCTAGCAGCGCCATCAAATATCATCGGGCGTTATGACCCAGCGGAAACTGATACTGACCCGGGATATACACCAGGTGGAGTCGTGACAATACCAGCATGTGACGCTAAATACTGGAATACGAGCATTAGGCGCACCAGTCGACGACTTAAGAAATCTGACTATAGCAACAAGGCCTCAATTTCAGGATGTTGCATATCATGTGGTTTAGTTATCCGCCGTGTTTTCTCACGACTCGGCCGTCACCCGATGGCCATCGGCGCTCTCAGCGCATTCGCCACCTGCACCTGTTGCAGACATTATTCGACGACCTTGTGCATTAAGTGTGTGTTGAACAAAGTGCTATTACCCTCGGAAGATGAGCTCAGAAAGGCCCTACAGGTCTGCTCCAAAGATTGCACAAGAAGTGTACAGGACCTTATATACACCAAAATCATGTAGGGGTGTGTTTGTTTCTCGATTCCGAAATGTTTTGCTTTCGGATTTTTTCGTGTCCGGTTTGCATTAAATAATAAACGGTTGAGCAGAACGCACCTGAATTACGAATAAATACAACAAACTTTCCTCACAAATATATATATATATATTTTTAGAGCCTCGCTGAACGCACAGTTTCCGCTAGTGCTGGCGGTGTTACATTAACGCCGTTATCGGTAACGATTTATTATCTTCAGTAATATCGTAACTTCCTTGTATTTTTTTTTTGTTAGACATTAAAGTCTATCGTACTTCCGTTGCTCACCTCGAGTAACGGTATTGTGTTAGGTCACTTGTTTGTTCTCCGCAAAACCTAAAAAACGTTTTTCATGAATGTATATATTTGTTTCAAGATTCCTTCATGTAAATTCTGCTTTTTTCGCATTTTTCTCCGAGTTTTTTTTTCTCGATGATATTTGCGTAGAACCATAAAAAAGACGTAAAGTAATTATACTAAGTTATTGCAGTGACATAAGTTTTCTTCAAATAAAGCGTTTATGGACACCTGCAACGTCAAACGTTTCATTGCGTAAGTAACAAAGTAACTGAAAAGCAACGCGTGGTACTTGTTTATAGATAAAGTTGAGTGTAAAGCGCTCCTTATAGTTTGAATGACCGTAGGCTAGTAACGTGTTCCATGCATTTGCGAAGAAAGTGTAATGTATATTAACGAAATTAGTCAGTGCGCAAATGATCTGGTGAAATTTTGGCATAATCGGTTAATCCGAGACTCTGGTAGAAGGAATAATTTTGTTTTTTAGAGTGGAAGAGGAAGTAACAGGGACATAGCAGGTCTTTATTTCCATTCAATAAAGGATAGGGCAACATGAACATACAACGTTGTTTGTTCGTGTTACTTTCTTTTTCACTGTATAAAAAATATTTCCTGATTCTTCTCTAGTTTCAGATTGAAATCAGAGTAATATATATATTTCTTTTTTTCGTAACTTTTAAAACACTTGTTTTCGCCAAAATGTGCTACTGGACCAGACCAGTTGCTACAGTTTAAGAGCAAAACGTTATCTTATTTCAACAGTTACAAGCGATTATCGGGAACACGCGCTATTTTAGTAGTGCCTATGTATTTATTCATGTTCGTCGCAAAACTATACATTTGAGCATGTCGTACACCATCTCACGATAACTTGGCAAACGGCGAAGGATACGGCCCCAGTGAGCCACGAGCCCGCTGGAGGAAAGCACTATTCCCGTATCCAGCTCGCTGTCGCTTTCCCTCGGCGGAAACGGGAACCGCTCAAGTGAGGAACCTACAATCTCCATCTCAGCGGGCACGGCTGAACTGCTCGCAATCAAGGGTTTGCGAAATGCCACTTCTGAATGGAAACAACACTCTGCACTGCTTTAATGTAGTGCTGCAGCCTGTATGGGATTGTACCTTATTAAAGTGCGCGACGCTGTGACGTTGCGCACTTTATTATTGCTGTGACGGTTCAGGGTCCAACCGTTCGAGAAAAAAAAAATGAGTGCACGACGATGGAAGGAATGAAGCTATATTACACAAAGAAAGACGACAGAAGAGCACTAATAAACTAACCTACAAATGTACACAAAATTATCAATAGTCACAGAAGTTCGTTTGTACGTGGCGATCTGATTCTTGGTCTCTGCTGTCGATGGTGTACCCCAGGTCGGTCAAGTCAGTGTGCGCTTTGAAGTGCTCTGCTGTGGGCTCGTTTTGTGTCACTGCCGGGAGTAGCTGTTACAGGTTTCGGTCACCATCGGATCTGTCACTCGTAAGTTGATCCGCTCCCTTGTGGTTGCTCGGGTCGCTGCCGAAAGTCCCACGCCAGCGTCGAGTCAATGCGGAGGTCCCCTTTCCTCTTCTTCGGTGGTCGCCAAACCTTCCCCGTGTCGTCGCCGAAGTCCTTTCAATGGCTTCGGGGCACCATTCTAAAGCTGTGCCTCTCTGCGGATCGTCGCCGAAATCTGACCTCCGCTGCTTCGAATAGTCATTTTTCCTCTCGCCTCTTTTCCGGTTTTTTGTCCTTTCGGACTAACAGTCCATACGGCAAAACCACCGGCGGCAATCTAGGCGGCAGGATTGAGTGTCCCAGTGGTGCTGGAGGGTGGCCAACCGCTGGTGCACATGGCCTGGAGCGACGCCGTGGTCTCACACTGTAAAAAAAAAACGTAAGTTAACAGCCTTTTACATAACTGGAAAGCGCCGTGAGAGGCGCGCGCGGGAAAAACGCCGTAGAGGCGACATGACGGTACGAGTCAGTAAATGTACGGCTTCACGCGGTAAAAAAACGCACCTGAATTAGACTAATTCTACAATTTTCCTCACAAATTTCTATATAATTTTTTTAAAGCGTCGCTCAACGCACAGTTTCGCTTAGTGCTGGCGGCTGTTACATTAACGCCGTTATCGGTAACGATTTATTAATCTTTCAGTAATATCGTAACTTCATTGATTTTTTTTTTGTTTGGACATTAAAGTCTATCGTACTTCCGTTGCTCATCTCGGGTAACGGTATTGGTTAGGTCACTTGTTTGTTCTCCGCAAAACCTAAAAAGTTTTTCATTACTGTCTATATTTGTTTCAAGATTCCTCATGTAAATTCTGCTTTTTTTCGCATTTTTCTCCGAGTTTTTTTTTTTCTCGATGATATTTGCGTAGAACCATAAAAAGGACGTAAAGTAATTATTATAAGTTTTTGCAGTGACATAAGTTTTCTTCAAATAAAGCGTTTATGGACACCTGCAACGTTAAACGTTACATTGCGTAAGTAACAAAGTAACTGAAAAGCAACGCGTCGGTACTTGTTTATAGATAAAGTTGAGTGTAAAGCGCTCCTTATAGTTTGAATGACCGTAGGCCAGTAACGTGTTCCATGCATTTGCGAAGAAAGTGTAATGTATATTAACGAAATTAGTCAGTGCGCAAATGATCTGGTGAAATTTTGGCATAATCAGTTAATCCGAGACTCTGCTAGAAGGAATAATTTTGTTTTTTAGAGTGGAAGAGGAAGTAACAGCGACATAGCAGGTCTTTATTTTCATTCAATAAAGGATAGGGCAACATGAACATACAACGTTGTTTGTTCGTGGTACTTTCTTTTTCACTGTATAAAAAATATTTCCTGATTCCCCTCTAGTTTCAGATTGAAATCAGAGTAATATATATATTTCTTTTTTTCGTAACTTTTAAAACACTTTTTTTGGCCAAAATGTGCTACTGGACCAGACCAGTTGCTACAGTTTAAGTGCAAAACGTTATCTTATTTCAACAGTTACAAGCGATTATCGGGAACACGCGCTATTTTAGTAGTGCCTATGTATTAATCCATGTTCGTCGCAAAACTATACATTTGAGCATGTCGTAAACCATCTTACGATAACTTGGCAAACGGCGAAGGATACGGCCTCAGTGAGCCACGAGCCCGCTGGAGGAAAACACTATTCCCATCTGCAGCTCGCTGTCGCTTTCCCTCGGCGGAAACGGGAACCGCTCAAGTGAGGAACCTGCGGATCTCCATCTCAGCGGGCACGGCTGAACTGCTCGCAATCAAGGGGCTCGAAATGCCAATTCTGAATGAAAACAACACTCTGCACTGCTTCAATGTAGTGCTGCAGCCTGTATGGGATTCTACCTTATAAAAGTGCGCGACGCTGTGACGTTGCGCACTTTATTATTGCTGTGACGGTTCAGGGTCCAACCGTTCGAGAAAAAAAAAATGATTGCACGACGATGGAAGGAATGAAGCTATATTACACAAAGAAAGACGACAGAAGAGCACTAATAAACTAACCTACAAATGTACACAAAATTATCAATAGTCACAGAAGTTCGTTTGTACGTGGCGATCTGATTCTTGGTCTCTGTTGTCGATGGTGTACCCCAGGTCGGTCAAGTCAGTGTGCGCTTTGAAGTGCTCTGCTGTGGGCTCGTTTCGTGTCACTGCCGGGAGTCGCTGTTACAGGTTTCGGTCACCATCGGATCTGTCCCTCGTAAGTTGATCGGCTCCCTTGTGGTTGCTCGGGTCGCTGCCGAAAGTCCCACGCCAGCGTCGAGTCAATGCCGAGGTCCCCTTTCCTCTTCTTCGGTGGTCGCCAAACCTTCCTTTCCTTTTGAAGTCGTTTCAATGGCTTCGGGGCGCCATTCTAAAGCTGTGCCTCTCTGCGGATCGTCGCCGAAATCTGACCTCCGCTGCTTCGAATAGTCATTTTTCCTCTCGCCTCTTTTCCGGTTTTTTGTCCTTTCGGACTAACAGTCCATACGGCAAAACCACCGGCGGCAATCTGGGCGGCAGGATTGAGTGTCCCAGTGGTGCTGGAGGGTGGCCAACCGCTGGTGCACATGGCCTGGAGCGACGCCGAGGTCTCACACCGTAAAAAAAAAGCGTAAGTTAACAGCCTTTTTCAAAACTGGAACGCGCCGTGAAAGGCGCGAGCGGTCAAAACGCCGTAGAGGTGGCATGACCGTACGAGTCAGTAAATGTACGGCTTCACGCGGTAAAAAAACAACGTAAGTTAACAGCCTTTTTCAAAACTGGAACGCGCCGTGAAAGGCGCGAGCGGTCAAAACGCCGTAGAGGTGGCATGACCGTACGAGTCAGTAAATGTACGACTTCACGCGGTAAAAAACAACGTAAGTTAACAGCCTTTTTCAAAACTGGAACGCGCCGTGAAAGGCGCGAGCGGTCAAAACGCCGTAGAGGTGGCATGACCGTACGAGTCAGTAAATGTACGGCTTCACGCGGTAAAAAAACAACGTAAGTTAACAGCCTTTTTCAAAACTGGAACGCGCCGTGAAAGGCGCGAGCGGTCAAAACGCCGTAGAGGTGGCATGACCGTACGAGTCAGTAAATGTACGGCTTCACGCGGTAAAAAAACAACGTAAGTTAACAGCCTTTTTCAAAACTGGAACGCGCCGTGAAAGGCGCGAGCGGTCAAAACGCCGTAGAGGTGGCATGACCGTACGAGTCAGTAAATGTACGGCTTCACGCGGTAAAAAAACAACGTAAGTTAACAGCCTTTTTCAAAACTGGAACGCGCCGTGAAAGGCGCGAGCGGTCAAAACGCCGTAGAGGTGGCATGACCGTACGAGTCAGTAAATGTACGGCTTCACGCGGTAAAAAAACAACGTAAGTTAACAGCCTTTTTCAAAACTGGAACGCGCCGTGAAAGGCGCGAGCGGTCAAAACGCCGTAGAGGTGGCATGACCGTACGAGTCAGTAAATGTACGACTTCGCATACTTGTATGTTGAGGTCTATGTGCCCTCTTCTTTGACGTAAAAACACATAACACACGCCACATTTGCTCTAGGGACAGATTTCCTGCTGGCACGTGTGTCATCTTACGCGCTATTCGTGCGAATGCGGGGAACTCTTTTCTTGGGGCGTCTCCCCAAAGGAGCGGCGGAGGCAGACGGGCAACCCGCCGGCAACGCCGGCACACGAAAGCCGGCGCTCTCAACGCGCGGACGAAGACAGCGAAGAGGAGCACCCTGTTTCTTCCGTACGACGTCCGTACAACTGTGGTCCGTACCGTCCGTACTTCGTTGACTGCTTCGCACGCTTGCTCTGGCTCGCCCATTCAACCGCTCTGAAAAGGTAAGC
The DNA here is from genome assembly GCA_013358835.2 of Ixodes persulcatus. Lineage (NCBI taxonomy): Eukaryota > Metazoa > Arthropoda > Arachnida > Ixodida > Ixodidae > Ixodes > Ixodes persulcatus. The sequence continues at coordinate 101,922 of JABSTQ010010809.1, read as the reverse complement.
TAGCTAATTTTTGCATGCGCCTTGAGAGATAATCCAAATGCAGAAAGAATGAGAGACGCGTAACTCAGCGCAGAGTGCATGTTCTGGCGGAAAATGCGCTGAGCCCTTGCTGCTTCAGCTTTCCTCACTCAGTAGCATGAGGGAGACTTATCGACTCGATGGACGTGTGCATGTACGGGGCTCATTGCTACACTCTTAAAAAAAAGGTTACTGTAGTACCCTCCTTAAGGGGGTAACCGACTTGCACACAGGGCAACCCCTTTTGGAGGTATCGTTACCCCCTGCATCGAGGGTGCAAACTTACCCCCTGGGTTAGGGTGCAACATTGCCTCCTTTTGGAGGTAACCTTGGTTCCTTTTGGTGTTAAAAGTGCATCCTTTATGGGTTAGCCTTTACCTCCTTTAGGGAGGAATTTCAACCCTTTTGAGAGGTAAGACGACGTAATTGAGGGCGCTGCTTTTACCTCCTTTTGGAGGGAACTATGATCCACTTTGGGGTTGAATGCACACGATGAGGAAAACAGCTCAGAAATCGCGAACTACGAAGAACAAACACGACAGAAAAGTGCCGTCCTGTCTTGTTTGTTCTTCGTAGTCTAGGCTTTTCGAGCTGTTTTCCCCATCATGCATAACAGCAACCAACTGGCCCAGTTCACGACCTTATTACAGGTTAAATGCACACTTGATGGAATCACTTTGGAATCACATGACAATGTTTTATTCTGGCTGTCACAAACAAAATGGCATAAAAATCAATGGCATGACTAGACATCTTATAAAAGTTCTAAGGTGAAACCCCTAAGCGCAATGAAGGCATCTGGAACAACACTTTCGGGGCTCTAGTCGTAGCTAAAGATGAACTAGAGGCAGAATGCAACCAGGACTGCCTCAGCAGGCGACGCGGCTTCGAGATCTTCCTCCACTGCCACATAGCTGGGCGCCTCAGGATTAATTAGGCTTCAACTGACAGCCATCGGGTCGATTGCACTGCCTGCCTGGAACAAAAAAAAAAAAATGTTGAAATCATGTGATATGAAGTTGAAAAATATCATCCCCAATTTGAAGAAATTGTGAAGAATATTATATTTTTCTAAGACGCATTTGGAGCATTTGATGGACCACTGATTCCAGCCTTATAAAGCAACGACCATACTTACCAGACGTGTCCAGTTTAACTGTTGACTAACTACCACTGACTAAAATTATCACATGGCGGGAGATGATCATAGATTAGTAAAAACTGTATTCACCGGTTATGTTTAAATTTGTCACCCCGATTTACTTAGGTGACTAACAAATCTTAGTCATAGGGGTACAACTACTGTAGCAGGTTAGTATATACAAGTGCTGATTGTTGGGCGAGTTGGTATTGTACGTGAAAAAAAAAAAAAAAAACATGATTGCGCTTTAAGACAAGGACAGAGGAAGAACATACACCACAGAGCGCTACACCACATTAGCTACTCAGCACCACAGCAGATCCCTATGACCCCCAACCCTAACTGCCGAACTTCGGAAAATATGCAAATATTTTTGCCGAAGTGCTCTGCCAGATAAAAATTGAATTTGTTTTATTTAGACATGAGAACAGCACAAAAGGACGAGAACACATAAAAAGAACACACCGAAAAAGATACACTCAAGAGCCTTGTGTGTCTTACTCTAATTTATTTACTCGAAGTATACCCTCATTTTCTCTGGAAAATGAACGAACGCCACACACATAAAGAAAAATTAAAAATCAAGAACCTCATTTCAATTGCCCCAATGCGAACAAGAACATCACAATAATATATCAGACTACGCTTGCCTGCAGTTGCGACCAAGGTAGCAGGCATCCAGTACCCTCGACGAAATCACCCTACAACGTTGACGCAGTAGGAAAGAAATATATTCAATCAACTTCAAATAATGCAAACTTAGCCATCTGACTCGCCTATTGCATGATCAGCTTTTAAAAATGCCTGCTCGCACGCAGAAAAAAAAATGCCAAGACGATATACTTGCTAGTCTCTCTGCCGGCAATAACTTAATGACCTTATTCAGTAATATACTACTATTAATGTTTGCGAAGCGCACGAATAATTTCTAACTGCCGAATGTGGAACTTCGGCAAATACGTAAATCTTTTTGCCGAAGTAATTTGCCTGATTAAAATTTAAAATTGAATCTATGTTTTATATAGACATGAGAAGAACAGCACACAAGCACGAAAACACAAAAAATAACACCGAAAAAGACACTCAAGCGCCTTGTGGGTCTTACTCTAATTTATTTACTCGAAGTATACACTCAATTTTCTCTCGGAAATGAACAAACAGCACACACACAAAATAAACATAAATATCGAGAGCCCCATTTCTAGTGCACAAATGGGATCAAGAAAATCAAAATAAAATATTGCACTATGCTTACCTGCAGTAAACAGTGTTAAGAACTGTCACGAGATGCGTCCAAAGTAGCAGGCATCCAGTACCCTCGACGAAATCACCCTGGAACGTTGCCGCAGGACGAAAGAAATATATTCAATCAACTTCAAATAATGCGAACTTGAGCCATATCTAACTCGCCTACTGAATGATTACTTTTAAAAAAACCTGATCACACGCAAAAAAAAAAAAAAAGCCAAGACAACACTATAATTGCTAGTCTCTCTGCCGGCAACAACTTAATGACCTTATTCCGTAATATACTACTTTTAATGTTTGCGAAGCGCACGAATAATTTCTAACTTCCGAATGTCGAACTTCGGCAAATATGTAAATATTCTTGCTGAAGTAATTTGCCAGAATAAAATTGAATGTATGTCTTATTTACACATGAGAAGAACAGCACACAAGGACAAAAGCGCACACACAAAAAAACAACAAAAAAGACACATTCAAGCGCCTTGGTGGTCTTGCTCTAATTCATTTACTCGAAGTATACCCTCAATTTTCTCTCGGAAATGAACGAACAGCACACACACAAAATCAACATAAAAATCAAGAGCCCCATTTCAAGTGCACGAACTGGAACAAGAAAATCAAAATAAAATATCGGACTCCGCTTACCTGCAGTAAGGAGTGTTAAGAACTGTCACGAGATGAGTCCAAGGTAGGAGGCATCCTGTACCCTCGACGAAATCACCCCACAACGTTACCGCAGGACGAAAGAAATATATTCAATCAACTTCAAATAATGCAAACTTGAGTTATATCTAACTCGCCTACTGAATGATCAGAGTTTTAGAAATGCCTGATCACACGCAAAGAAAATGCCAAGACAATATAATTGATAGCCCGTTGCCTGTAACAACTTCATGACCTATTCGGTAATTTAATACTATCAATGTTTGCGAAGCGAACGAATAATTAGCTCAGACATTTATATTCGGTATTTCAAGGTGGCGTGACATTTTATTAAACTATTTATTAAACCTCTTTAAATTAAAAATTAAAAAAAAAACGCTGATATTAAGAATCGGTGTTTAACACTGATTTTTACAAATATCACCGACGTTGAGAATAAATCGCGCCGGTTGGCCGGTGCCGCCAATGAATGCCTGATCGACTACTGCTCTGCAGGGAAAAAACAAAATAAAACGAAAAACAACCACCTTATGAGATTTTCAAATATCTGATCAGATCCTCAATTTTACGTCCGACGCGACACACCAACGGGCCCCAAAAAGAGAAAACCTCGTACCCCCTCACGCCTTAAACGTAGGCGACACCCGATTCAAAAGGCGTCTTGCCTGCCCGGCTCGCCGAACCGCCGCTCTCCCCCTTCGTCCACACGCACACACATACACCGGGAAAAGCTGCTGGCTCAGCCACTGGTTAGCGTATGTCAACCTTCTAAATGTGCGCTAGTGCAAGCGACAGTCATTCCTGTTCTTGCTCTTTATGAACTTCGATGGTCTAAACCGTGTCTGCTTCGCGCCACACACTAATTTCATCGAACGCTCGACGCCTTCAAACGTGCCAACATGTCCGACAACCCTTTGCCTAAGGAAGATGAGGGTCGCCTTCCCGGGCGGTCATAGCCGACGCCAACTGCCGACCGCGCAGAACATTTGCTTACCTGCATACGGTGCACACGACTTGGATCTTCGACTAAAGTCAATGCAGCGCTCTCGGTGACCTCGTAAGAAGAAACTGAACCGAACAGAACAATAAAGAACGTTCCTGCACCGGGACGACTCCGTCGAGCGTTCGAGAAGAAACACCGTTATGCGTCATGATCGGGCGCGTCGGCGGCGAAGGCGCGGACACTCTTCGGCCGGGCAGGCGCTCTCCCACGCATGCGCGAATAATCACGTGTCATACGAGGACACCAATTAGCGAAGTCGTTTGCGCCTTCCCATAGCCAATCGCAGCGCCCAGGCTTTGGCAGTGCAAAACAGGTGCACCCTCTTGGAGGTAATACTTGCCGCCTTGGTGCCCCTTCGCGGCGAACTTCACCTGGTAGCACCGCATTCTTCGTATTTGCTGCGCTTGATTAGGTAACAAGCGGAGCGCTTCACCCCTGGGCGGGAGGAGGGTGGTAAAGGCGGTCTGTTACCTCCTTTTGGTCCCCTTTTTTCTAAGAGTGTACGGGAGTTTGGTTTGCAAAACTGGGCTCTCCCGAACTCTTTCTGTTTGTACTATTTCGCTTTTGGGTGCCGTAAGGAGAACCGGAGAAACGAAAATGAAGGTTTCGTTTGTTTAGGTTGTTTCGAAATAGGCATAACATGCGTACGACGGCCGTGCTTGCATAACGTACAGCGGGATGGTGCCACCGACGTCTATTTCGCTCTTTGCCCCGTTCAAAACTTTTTTTTTTTGGTTGGTTTCGATTGCTGCCGTGCCCTTTTTGTTTTCATTTTTTTTCTTTGTAAAGTGGACTTAAATTTCTTTTTCGCGCCCCAGTGATACAGCCGCCATCCCCCACTGCACCTCGGAAAAGGGGCTTTCGCGGGAACAGGCCCACTCTTCATTGGTGAACTGGTCAAAGAGGGCATCTCGGTCTAGTTGAACCCATAGTAGCGAGGGTGGTCGCAAAGTTCGTCACATACGTTTTGCTTTTATTTATTTATTTATTTTTTTTTTTTTGGGGGGGGGTTGAGTGGCTTTGTCGTAGTTTGACAACTGGCCTCGCCTTTTGTTTGTTCGCGGGCGGCGGTAATGATCAGATTTTCGGTCTTTAGTTTCGCCGTCCATTTGTTAGTGGAGCCTTTTTCTGAGCTTTGGAAGGCCGAAACTTCCTGCACAATGGGGAACATGAGACACCCTGTGATATGCAGATCTCTACATCAGGATGATAGGAAGCTTAGCAGTGATGTATTGGTTTTGGTGGCGTCTCTGTTCTCAGTTGTTTAAGATGTTCCGAAATTCTTGTAAACGGAAAATTTTAAAGGACATTGTTTCTGCAAAACAAAAAACGCACCAGCAAAAAAAAAATGAAGGACTCAAAGAAACTGAACAGGTCAACCACTGACTTACAACTAGTTTTTCTATGAAGACAACATAAACCTGCATAATCCTAAACATGCTACTACACTGCTAACATCCAATAGCTTCAATCCATAGATTTGTGATCTGTTCTTCATATAACGCAATCGATAGTGCGCTGGTCGCATGTCTTTTTCATACTACGTCATAAGTAGTATTCCGTGTTTTCTGAGTTTATTTTTTGCCGAATTCGGAGGGTGTCTTTCGAAGTTTATTTTGCCAAAAATTCAGAGTTTATCGGAGCTTATTTTATTTTCAATTCCCATTTCTCTTAAATTAAAAACTTAATTTTGCAGTAAAAAAAAATCCGTATCTAAAGATGTGTTGGCTTTAAAAGAATGAGCTTGTATCAATAAATATTTTTTAACTGGATTTGGGAACGTTGCCATTGGCAATACTAATTGTCACAATACTAAATGTCACATGACAAAAGTTGACAAAAAGTATTGCTTCGATAAACGTCAAAACCTTAAAATGAATAAACTCCTGTAGGTAGTCGTTAGGAGGTTCATTTTCGTCCCGTCTTATCCATCAACCTACCTCACAGCTGCGCTGGGTAGATTGGTAAAGGGTTGTATTATAGAAGTTTCAACTGCCCGCCCCTTCTTCCCCCTTCTATGAAATCTCTATGGTTCACGGCTCTCACTGTTACAAAACCACAACCTGTCTTTCCTCTAAGAAGCACTATGGACCAAACTGAAACCAGAACAGTAGCTTTTGTCGTGACCTGAAAGACCTGTTATCCTGATGAACCTTGACAAGATAAGCGGCGAGATTCCTTTTGTCAGTGGTCTGATATTTGAAGAAAAAACTGGGGTTACATTTTCTCCAGACCATTGACTCTGTGCGCTGTGCAAACTTAATTGTAAAGTACAGTTTTGTTGTTACATTGATACATTGAAATTTAGAGTTTATCGGATAAATTTGAATTGACAATTTATCCGAAATCACGGAATTTTAGTAATAAGGAATGGTTCCGTTCTCTTACGAGTCCTTTGGTTAATGTGTCACGTAATAACCTCTGGGTCACCAAAGCACTGAAACCACTGTGGAAGCTGGCGGGTACGGAATAGAAGCAGAACTTCTACCGCATTATAACTTCTCGCTGCCAATAGGACCATGATGTGTTTAAGAAGAAAGTGTAAATTATTATCCATCATCAGTTATCAAAGTGGAATTGCAAACACATGATTGACGAAAAAAATAAATTGTGATGAAGTGAACAAGTATCCGATTTCACTCCGTTACAACTTTCCCGTTTACGAGACGGCTTCAGACGACATGCCCTATTTGATAAGTTCACTGCTTTCGCCGATCTGATTTATAAAATACTTTCAGCTGATAAGACAGTGTTACCTCTCGATAATAGTACTGAGATACACAAACCACTTCCATCCCACGGTAAGCTGAGCAAGCATGGCCATTGTTCTTGTAAGCCCCTGCCATAGAAGAAAACAAATTTATTTATTTTATTCATAAAATTTAGGAATTTCGAGTTGCTTGATTGTATTTCTGTATGTAAAAGCGGCTATTAAAATATATGCTTGACCAAATTTGCAGTGTTCTTCGAGAAGCCTGTTTTTACGGGTCAACTTGCTGTGCACAAAATATGCTAGGGCATTTTATAAGGGAAATTATAACTTTATGTGTCAAGTCCAGTGTCGTACGGAACGGCGGTCCAAGGAACGGCGTTCCTGGAACGCGTTTCTTTTAGGAGGAACGAAGGAGCGCCGCCGTTCCATTTCGCATCGGTGGAACTGGAACGGGAACTCGTTCCATTTTTACTGGAACGAAAAGAGGAACAACGTTCCTTTTTTTTTCGATCCAGTGGTGTAATTTGTATTTTATTTCTAAGAGGGAAATTGTTAAAGTATAAATTCTATCTTTACGAAGGGCAGAATCTCGTTAACTTCTTGGTTACTTATCACATGGTTTATTTTGTGTTGTCCTCACTTGGTAACAGTAGGGTGAAGGAGAGCTAGTGGACATTTGTATACTTTTGCAGTGCCCGAGCCTGCGGTATAAAAAGGAAAAATTTTAGTCGAAGGAAAAAACACAAAAAAGGGACGTCTAAAACTCAGCTTCTTTTCTTTGCTTCCACGAATCCTAATAGTCCAGAAATATAAGGCCGACTAGAAACATCACTGAACTTCCACAAAGAGACCTACAGTTACAACAAAAGTACAGGTTACCTGACATTGAACGCATCCCTGAATTACGAATATTGGTCGCTTAAAATATACACAAAAATTATTTTTTGTTTATTCTCCCCTCATCTTCCACCTTCAAAGTGAACAACGAATCCAACATTGACGAAGGATTTGTAGTTTTCAGCAGTGACCTTCCAAAAGCCCTCCCTCTTCTTCACTTGCTCGTCTTGCAGGCAGCAACATCGAGAAGCAACAGTTGTTAAGTTCGAACAAGGGTCTTTATTATATTGAAAAGTGTGAGGTTGTTGTAAAACGCTCGTGCAATGTGGAGTAACAGTACATCTGGCTCGCCTGAATCGCACACCACAAGATATAGTTGAAAGTTGAGATTTTTAAAACTAAATTTATCAACAAATGAAACCCTGTTTCCGCTTCTCTTCTTCTCCAGGTGCCCTTCCATCACTCCATTCAAATTCCTATGTTGTCATTGATGGGACAGATAAAAAAGAAAACTTTGCTTGGTCTAACTAAATATGGTAATCAGCAAAATACAAATGTAACGTAAATATAACGATCCGTTCCATTCATTAACTGTAACGGAAACGAGTTCCTTTTCCACATATGAAACGTGTAACGGGAACGCCTTCCAAATATCACAAGGAACGAGGAACTAGCTTTCGTTCCTTCTTTTGAGGAACGTGTACAACACTGGTCAACTCCTTGATCACTGCAGCTCCATTTAGTCACTAAATTAATTTTTAGGACTCGGTATTACAAGTGGCAAGCCAATGCAGTGTCTGGGTTGTAGACTAGGTTTATTTGAAAGAGTGTCAATAGACTAAATTCGCCAATGTTCCTCTTGCAACACAACACGGCTTTTTTTTGTCTTGGCGAGAGGGCTTAGTGACATTCAAAGGGGACAGTCCAGCGCATTATACAGGGAGTTGACATTGTTTCATTGTCTTTCGAGTGCACTCATGATGCCGTTTTTAAATATATCTGAAACAAAATTATCCATACATGGCTTGATGATTACATGTATTAAAATATTAGATGGATATGCATAATTTCAGCCATATGGATAATTGATTCAGTTTCTTGCTTCAGTGCCAAAAATGTGTGATTCGGCCAGGATCAAGGAAGTCACTTTTTACAAGGGATTAGTTATTTCAAAGTAAGTATGTCTCTTAACCTTTCCATGCTTTTTATTTTTGCAATGATTGTGACACCGAGTGAATGGCCTGGTTGTTTCTTATCCACTGTAGATGAAGCATCAATGTCAACTTTGTGAGCAAAGATTTACATCCAAAGAAGCTCTTTTTAACCACACACTACATCACGAAGGGACAACACTGCAGGGCGTGCCTTGTGCAATTGACGGATGTGGCGTCAAGTTCCACAACTATAATTCATTGCTTTCGCACGTTCGACGATTTCATCGTATTAGATGGCAGTCATTACAAACACATAATATTTGAAGCGAAAGCCTGCTACTGGTGATAATTTGTCTTGTAAGCTTCCATCCACTTCCACTCGGGCAGGTGTTCGAGACAGGTATTGTGATCTTGCCTTCACCTGTGAGCCATCCATTTCTGACAGGGAACAGTCCCAACAGCTGCACGCACCCCCTCAACATGCTGCAAGAAGTTTCGATGACAGCTTTGTAATGTTTACCCTAAAGCTCGAAGCCAAACATTTGCTCCCGATATCTGTCATACAAGAGCTCCTCGAAGATGTGACTCAACTTCACAAGCTCTCCCAAGATATTATCCGTAAAGAATTGATTACCGAACTCTCACTTGGACATTCAGAACAGATAGCCGGCCATGTTGACAATATTCTCAGAGCTGACCCTTTTGCCTGCAGCTTAAGCTATCAAGGAGTCTTCGTTCACGCTACATGCGGAAAAGGTACTATCATGAACATTTTTTCTCCGTTCAACCTTTGGAGATCTCACTGGGATGGGATACTACAAATGATCAAAGACATTATCGTTATATCCCTATTCTTAAAACTCTTGAGGTAATAATGCATGACGACTCTCTTGCTGAGCATATCTGTTTGAGTCCAGATAAGGGAAACGGTCTTATGTATTCAGAATTTTCTGGTGGCGCAGTGTTCAGATCGCAGAGTTTTCTACCAGAAGGCCGCCTTCAGCTTATTCTCTACCAAGATGCGTTTGAGGTAGTTAATCCACTTGGCACTGCACGCGGCAAATTTGAGGTCCTTGCTGTGTAGCTCACCTTAGGAAACGTTGCTCCATACATAAGATCAGAACTGAATCTCCAACAGTTGGTACTCCTCTGTCTTGAGGACTTCAGACATTTTGGTTGCTGCAAGGTATTTGAGCGCCTTCTGAGTGATCTGAAGCACCTTAAAGATGTAGGTGTTGAGGTACATGGAAAGCAGTGTAAGGCATCCGTTGCCTTTATAGCAGGTGACAACCTTGGCAGTCACTGCATTGAAGGGTTTACTGAAAACTTTTCATGCGCTCCCTATTTTTGCCGGTATTGCCTCTTGAGATTGAAAGAATTCAAAGCTGGTCAGACTCAAAGAGCCCTAAAGACAGTTGAATCGTACGAAGACGCAGTTAAGAGGTTGCAAGAGGAGCCTGAAGCAAGTGTCCGCATGGGAATCAAATTTGATTCTCCCTTCAATGCACTGCGGTCCTTTCATGTTTGTCAACCTGGTTTGCCACCCTGCATCGGCCACGACGTTTCAGAAGGCAATGTTGACTTTGACCTAGCCCTGATCATTCAGCATTTGGTCAAGAAGCTGAAATGGTTCAGATACCACCACCTGAATTGGATTATTCAGAGGAAATTCAAGTACAATACTGCAGACCTGCGCAACAAACCAGCACCAGTTCTGGTTAATGGCCGGAAACTCGGAGGTGAAGCTCTCCAAAACTACACACTGCTACTGCTGTTACCAGTTATGATCGGTGATAAAGTGCAAGATTACAACAGATGAAGTCTGGGCACTTTTTCTCATACTTCAGGAGGTGGTTGAGTTAATTATGGCACCAGTCATTACAGAGAACCAGATTTTCCTTTTGTCGTCGCTTATCTCGGAGTACGTCGCTGAGAGAAGACGGCTGTTTCCAGGAGTACCACTTTGTCCCAAGCATCACTATGTCACGCATTATTCCTTCCTCATCCAGCAGTTTGGCCCTCTGATTCATGTATGGACCATGCGCTTTGGAAGCAAGCATAAATATTTCAAGCGCTGTGTTAGGGTAACTAGAAAATTCAAGAATGTAACCGAGACATTGTCAGTGAAGCACCAGTTGATGCAGAGTTACCTCCTCGAGAGTGGTCTTTCACGTCCAAAAGTAGACATTAAGGATCCATATCCTCTCGACGTTTGTGATGAGGCAGTTCTAGACGTTTTGAGGTCAGAGCATCAAGGTAAGCGATTACCCTTACAAGTATCAGAAGTGACAATTTGCGGAACAACTTATGAGCCCGGAAACTATGTTGTCCTTGGCGGAGGCAGTGTTTCTCTGGTATTTGGGAAGTTGGTGCTAATTGTAGTGTCACCTGGCAGCAAGGAGACTCAGTTTGTTGTTGAGTGCACGTCCTCGACATACCAGCCAGGTTTTCGTTTTTATCAACTGCTGGATGCTGGACATCGACAGCTTTTTCTGGTGTCACCGAGCAGTCTCAAGGACAGTCATGTATACTCTGCATACAGTATCCTCCACCATTCCATCGTTCGTCTCAAAACTTCCCTCGTGCTTGATGAAGGTATGTACTTCTTGAAGTTTGATGCTGCATGTCACTTAATTCAGGAGGAAACTGTTGCACCAACGTGCACCAAATGACTTCCATGCACTACCTGGATAAAAAAGTAGAAGTGGAAAGAACGAAGTTATATTTGATTACTGTTTAACTGAACCAACCTAGACCACTTTTAGCTTTATTTGGCAACAGTGATACTGGCTGCAGCTTGTGTTGCTTTCAGAGATCTCCATTGCCACTGCAGTGTTGTGGTGAAACCAAACGTGTGGTTGGCACGCATATTCACCTGGACTTAATGGTTCCGATCACAGAGCTCGTAGAGAAAACGTGGCAAAACAGCAAAGTGAAGTGGTCAGCTGCGTGATTCCAGCGGCATGATTGCACCTTTAATATGAAGCTTCAAGCTGCGAGTGCCTCATTCTGAAGAATACATCCTGCATGTGTGCATGAAGCCCAAATGAGTCCATTGAGTGGTCTAGTGTTACGCTTCAGCATATCACTTTCATAAAATTGGCTGAATAAAGACGATACATGAGCACAGTTTTTACAGAGGACCTTCCTTTCGCTCCATCTTAACATTTTAGAAGTTGTCTCTCAAGCATCAACTTAAGCAGCTTATTGTTTGGTCGCAGGAGATCCTTGATGGGGCATAGACATTGATGGGTCTGCTATGAAAAAGCCAAATTTTTGAGTAACGCAGTACTTTATGCTAGCAAATTTCTCCAAATCTGTTTCATTCTTGTTAATTGAGTAATGGTAGTAATCCTGTTTCTAGTAGTTGACAGTGCTTACAGATAACTGTAGAGCAACAGGACGAGAGTGAGATATGGAGGGTGAAATTTCAGTTATTTACATTAGCTTACATAGTAAATTGCCAGAGGGAGGGGCTTGGCAGCTTACCAAAATATTTTACTAGCAATGAAGAAGACGAAAGAACTGGAAACAAAGGGAGGTTAGCCTTAGTAGTTTGTCCCAGTTCGTTACTTTGTACAAAGCAAATAGGACAGGACTAGCAGGGCTGTGGAACATTGGTATGTAAAGGTTGTGGGTTGACTATATCTAGTAAAGCAACTTGCACTCTCGTTCCCTGATGTACTATTTTTGTTGGCCATCTTGGTGTTTCTTTGTCGCAAGAATATGGGATTATCCTTGTAGTTTCCTGTCAGACCTGTTAGATGCAAATCACTGTTTGTCTGATGTGTCTCCATGTGCATAGTAATGATATTGTCTAAAATATTTTTTTTTTTTTAATTTAGATGCTTGCAAAGCTGTGGAGCTTTGATCGTAAAGTCAAAAAGCTTGCTCCCATTGAGAGTTTCAGGGACCTAAAGAAAACAGCGATTGAGGTCGGTGTCTGTAAAGAGTCACCAGATATCAAGGTAATGTGCACCTTAATACAACATACATCAGTTTCTACACCAACTGATGTTTGCCGGCAAGCCGGCACACCTTATACTCAATTTCACTTGAAGCGCGAGCAAAACCGAAACTACAAGAGCGAGCTTGATACCCTGTGAAATACCATGATACCCTGAACAACAGGTACGTCCGAAGCGCAAAGCTGGACACTTACGATGCATGAAGTATAGCGACTGCTAGCAGCGCTGCACATGCTCTATGCGGTATGGGCAAGAAGTGCGGAATCTCACATCAACAGACCATAGAAATGCATTCTTGGTGTCGGTTTAAATTTTGTTGTTATTATTTTTTTTTTTTGAGGGGGGCTTTTTTTAGACTTGGGTTACTGACGCCTTCTCATCTTTGCAATGTCTGGCTATCTTTAAAGCTTCAGTGTAATGTACAACAATTGCTAAACTGCTAAAATGTTGGTGTATGCGATAACAACCAGGAGGTCTGTTTGAGATGTAGTCAGCCTACCCAGGAATGAGTGGATGCTTTAGAATGAAACTTCACCAGTTTGCAGTACAATCATTCCCACTTAATTCCTACATCAAGCCACCCAGCCAGATGTTTTGTAAAAATTGTCTGCTGTCATTGTCAAGAAATATTCCAGAAAACTTTAAACGTCAAAGGCAATGCGCCCTGTCAAACTGCCCACGCCTCTGTGCAGTGGATCCATAATTGTGACTGACAGTTACCCCACTCGCCGTACATGCCAGAATAGGCACTTCAGGCTTTATTCCGCTCCCTGTACTCGGGAGTCGGACGACCTCTGAAATGGCTGAATTTGAACAATGACCACGACAGTGCAGACGCTTTATGTGAACAAAGACCAACACAAATTGCTTTTTTTCTGCCTGTTGGCCAAACCGAAGCACCAGTGTGTAGAGTGCATACAACTTGTAAGGGACAGCGTAAATTAGCCCTAAAGTGCCCTTTGCTTGGCACAATGCCTTTGGTGGGCTCACTACTTCTCAAACATCCCTCAGTCACCTTGTTAAAAATTCAATGGCTTCAAACAATACTAGCATCTTCCTCAAATTGGTTCATTATGAGGAAACATTTGTTGCCTGCAGTCCTGTCATGAAACTTTTAGTGGCTAAATGACAGTAGACATCTAAATTCAAGAAACCTGTCCCTTCCTTCCACTTTCATTGTTACGTTTTGTGTGCACCCTTTTAGCCAAGGGTCCTTCAGTGAGGACCCCTACTATGCTTCTAGACCTAAAATAGCTAGAAGTTCTTGGTAGCCCGTATAATCAATCACACCTATGGTCATGTTTGGTCATGTTTTGGGGCAATATTTTTACTCCATGTATCGTCAATCAACGAATACATCTTTGTGAAAATTCACTAAGATATGGCTTGATGGTACTGTTTCTAAAAGCAAAGCACACGCAATATCGTGCGAGAAGTCTGGCAGGACTAGGAATATTACTACACCCTAATGTTTTTTTTTGATGATTCTATGGGCCTAGTTTACTGAAGTGAATGCCATCGCCTGATCTTTCTATTCAGGTGTATCTAGAAGACCGAACTGAGGTGGATGAGGGTGCCTTTAAGTACATTGCAGATGCCCATGTCCAGGAGTGCAGCACCTTTGTGGTTAGCACGACACCATGGACCTCAGGTAACAGCAGTGGTAATAATAAGAGTATAATTATTTAGTTGCCTGGTTTGTAAATGAGAAATAACTGCTGTATTTTTTATGTATTGGTAATTCCTGTTCATGAAACGAGTGTGGGAAGCCTTCCTGAAGGTCAGGTTGTTCGTAATAGACTAAACGGGCTGTTTGCGAAAAGTCTCTGAAGGAAGTGGGAATCTGCTGTAATTGTTGGTGAATGCTAATTCATATGACACAGTGCTCAGTGCTCTGTCGCTACAAGTCTCATGTCAAGGCATTTCAAGGTAGAGGAATGCAGCGCCTTTAGATATTGCAGTTGTAGTTGCTGACACATACTAAAATCTGGTTAACTTAAAAAATAATATATGAAAGCCTTGCAAACTAAAAATAAACTTAATGAGGTCCTTGCTCAACATCAAATAATCAAGCTCTGAGGGGGTAGGGAAAGGGTGGAAAGTTGGGCCAGTTGGTGATTCATAATATTTAAAAAGCGCAATGAGACACTGACAAGGAAAATAGACAGGCACAGCACTGTGTCTCTTTCTATCCCCCTTGTCGTGTCTCATTGCGCTTTTTAAATATTGTGGTAGGGTACCTTGGTGCACCACTGTTTTTGATAAACAGTGACAAAATCATAGCACAGGAAGATTGTACAGCACATTTCCATCATACGGCTGGAAGATGTTTGTTGTACAAGCGGTCTGTTACATCTTACTAGCATTTTATGTGTGTTTTTTTGGATTTGTTACCAAATGTTACCGCTCTCTTGTTTTGCAATTAGTAGTAAAATGTGTATGCCTTCTGCTGAGTTTTAAATTTTGGTCTGATTCAGTTTCTTTTTTTTTACTTGACAGTAACTGAACCAGTAGGAGGCACCTCTCACCCTGACTCAACAGTGTCTGTGTCAGTAGGATTTGTCAACTCGGTAACCTTCCGCTGGGAAAGCCTCAGTGCAGCAGTCCTTGCGCAGTTGAGAAACGGGAAGCAACTTGACAGAAAGGCAGTTCACGAACTTGTGAGGATGCTGGTGACGTCAATGGAAAAAGCTAAACAGAGGCCATCAGCTCGAGACGTCAGGTGTGTGGCTCACTACATTGTGAGGATGTATGGACAGCTTGCTGACCCACAGATGGATGATTTGAATCATGGCCCAACTTCAGAAGGATTAGCTCACAAAATCCAAGCCAGAATTGAAAACATTACGCGAGGGCTGAAAAGGACCCTTGATGAAGCTTTGTCCATGCATGATAACCAGCCTGAAAGACAGAGTCTGAAGACTGAGTATGGGTGCGTTGAGTATCAGCGATTTAACACGCCAGCTGAGCGAATAGAAGTGAAAGCATTTCTCCAGAGCGAAGCACTGAAGTCTCCTCAGGAGCAAGAGGTTCACAAGCAAGCAGCTGAAATCGCTTTGTGTTTTCCTGAAATTAGACTGTCTGTGAACTCTATGCCTGCATTGGAGATCAAGAAAGTGTGGCCTCTGCTTTTCAAGAGACGGCTTTTTATTTATTTATTTATCAATACTGCCAGCCCAATATAGGGCCAAGGCAGGAGTGGGGTGATACAGTGTCACACATACAAAACACAACAGTTCTAAACGAAAAGCAATCTTAGCATCGAAAAATAATATCTACGACTTATTCGAAAGAAGAGACTCAATATCAATAGTAATACAGTAACCAGATGTAATACTAGTAATAACAATAACAGTATAGCAGTAAATGTAACAGCAGTAATAAAAATAAAGACAGTAAAAATAATGTCATAACAGCAATAAAAGCAATCTTAGCACTGAAAAATAATATCTACGGCTTTTTCGAAGGAACAGAGTGAATCAATATCGACAACATCACCGGGAAGGCTGTTCCACAAATCAATTGTATGCACAAAAAAAGATTGTTTATAGCTATTTATTCGAGCTTTAATAGGGGCTACGGTCTTTGAGTGATGCAAGCGTTCCGAGTAAAAACTTTTTGGTTTTAAGTAAACGGAGCCATCAATTTTTATACAGTTCTTGAAAATCTGAAAGAACAGCTTCAACCGTTGGCTCTCTTCAACCGCAGATCGGGTGAAAATATGCAGTGGGCTAACTTTCGGTGTACAATCGAGAAAAGTTAAAAATTTCCTAGAGCACTTTGAAAGTTATATGCAGTAAGGTGGAGTAGAGCATCTTTAACCATTCAAAGAGAATCCTTTCACTCATAAAATAATTCCTTGTAAATTTAGTCTGATATTTTGGCAACAAGCTATCAAAAGAGCTATAATCTATCTACTGTATTAACTCACCTGTGTGAATCATAACACTATGTGCCTTCAGAGCTCTTATATTGTAATAATGCATTCTAATATGTGGCTAATCACTCACAAACTAATCCTTATATTGTGGTACTTGATTTCAAATATCTTTCTACTCTTGCACGAGGTGCAGATTACTTACCGTAAAATCCCGAAAGATAGCCCACCTAACATCAAGAGCAGATCGGGTGAAAATATGCAGTGGGTTAACTTTCGGTGTACAATCGAGAAAAGTTTAAAATTGCTATTTTTAGGTCGTGCCCTTCCAAGCTTGTTTTGGTGGCGAGGGTCAACGAAGCAAACATGACTGTAATTCCCAGTCAGCAATGTTTGCTTATATCTCGCCAGAGCTAACTAGCCGCATTTACGTCGAGGCCATCATTGACCCAACAGTACTATTTCTATGAGTGGGCTCTATCTTGGTGTTTAAAAACTAATATATAGTAAATGTAGCAAAAAAATAAGGGTGGGCTATCTCTCGAGATTTTGCGGTAATTATTTTTCTCTGGAATTCTTATGTTCCCCATAGTTTTTGTATTTGTATGAGGCAAGGTATCAAAGGGCATTCACATACTTTATTTTTTAGTTCTCTAAAATCAGATCGACCAGATGTGCTGATGGAGAACCGCACCCATTAAATTAAACTGAATTTTAAGAAACAATGTAAAAGCAAAGTGCAAAATGAGTGTGGCTTAAATTCAAACTTCGTGTCTCCTGATTTGTGAGATAGTCGAGTGATTAGCACACCTGTTTGGTAATCAGGAGACCCGGAGTATAAGTCCCGGCCCACCCGCATTTTGCATCCCGTTCTATAGTGGTTTGCTAATCAATATAATTTGGTCAGTGCGGGTGATCATTTGTATGTCTGGTTGGATGAGGCTAGGTAGAATTGTTCACTTCAATATTAATTTGCTGTAATTTGCCACAAACTTCAAACAAGCATTAAGATTGTTTTCTTTTTTGGGGGGGAGGGGGGGAGTTACAGTAATTTCCATCACCTGAGGCAGTCCCTTTGTCAGTGCAAATTTAAACCTTCTAGTGGCAGCTTACCAGACCCCTTTACCCCCTAAAATTCCTTCTCGAGATAAAATCCTGGCTTTGTAGCAGTAGCCTAAAATTATCTTACCCAAGTTGTTGACTCAATTTGACAGAAGGACCATTTGTTTCAATTTTGCAGGCTCACTGGAAGAAGCATGAACGCGCTGTTTGCCTGCGGAGCAGCCAAGCTTCAAGTCCTGTGCATCTTCCTGCAAAGCACGTGGAAAGAGGATGGTGTTCTGGAGTGCTCAACAACACACACAAGGGGGTCTGAAGTCCGCTTTATCCGCTGCCCTTATCCCGATGCTCCTTTCATACTTCAAGGAAAACATGAACTTTGTGTTCCGGGTGTATGAGGTAAGAATTTTGCTGTGAGGCAAACCTCTTCTAAAAACCAGTAGGAATTCTAAATCTTTCAAACGTTTCAATGAGGCCTAAACGGAAGTTGACAGACTGAAGTCTACACAGATATCTACCGTAAAATACTGAATATCTTTCTATTCCACACCAAGTGCGCACCTCCAAATTTGCAACATCTGAAAAAGTATGCTCAGTATATATAAAAGTAAAATTGATTCCGATTATCTTCACATTTGGAGTGGGCCCTTGCTCAGTATTTTGCGGTATATGCGTCCTACAATCAATCCAGTTTTACAATTTAACAATCTTAGCAGCTTCACTGTGGTGCTACTTCCACATGACAAAGGTTCTAGCTTGGGTTTCAGGAAAACATTATTTTTCAGGAAAACATTATTTTAGGGGGCGATAGCCTGCATCTGAACCAGAAAAGTTGAACTTGCTAGACATTTGTGCCATGATACGCATATTATACTGAGACTAGGGCTGGGCGTCGATTAAAAATTTTAACCCCATTAATCGCCGCCCTTTAGTCGATTAATTAATCGATTAATCGGTCTCGTTCATTTCCATGCATAATAATATTGATTAAAAATAAAAATTGCATCAATATATTTTTTTGCCTAATATGTGTTAAACGACGCAATATTTTAGTTATAAATCAGCTTCGATATACAGTTGAGAGCAGTTAGAAACACTCCCACTCACACAAAATGTTCGCTGATATTCTCCAAGAAGGGCGAGCTCCTTTGATTGCTCACAGTAGTCTCTGCTGCGCTAAACGGACACTAGCACGGCGTTGAAGTCGCTGGGACGAGTGTAATTTTCTGCTCATGTCTGAAGTTACAAATCTCCCCCTTACAGTTTACCTTAAGTTAATACTTCACCTATATTTTTCACTTCATATACGTGTTCTCGTCCATGTCTGCATAGTGAAAGCATTTCATTTTTATTTAATTTGGGATCGTCAAAATTCTACCGATTAACCGGCTAAATCAAGTTAATCGCGGTTAAAGCATTAATCGATTAATCGGTAGGTTAATCGATTAATGGCCCAGCCCTAACTGAGATGCAGTTCAATATCTCACACATAGCCTTAGCAGAAGTGGAAGTGCTCCAGCATAATACCGGGAGTCGAAGTCAAAAACGACTGGCCACACAATAATAAAAAATTCTGAAATCAGAAAGATTATTACCAGTTTTGCAAACAAACTTATAAGCAGAACTTGTTTGATACTTGATTTCATGGGGAGGCTACTGCACAGTTCGCACGAAACTGTTGCAAAGAGCAAATCCTGCTACAGGGTACTGCTACAAAAGCAAGCTCAGCAGGGAAGAATAAACACTTAATCAACAAAATATTATTTTCTGTTGAGCTGCCTTTACCAGCACGCTCGTCAGGCATTTAAAGACAATATTTTGAGAATGTTTACGCCATGTCTTTTTCAAAAGAGGCTGCTGGAGTTGTGGCAAGAAGTAATGCCCTAGCAGAAACCAAGCTCTATGGGCTAGAATTAAGATATGCAAAAAAACCAAACCAGAGCTGTTACTGATTCTATTTTCCTTCTGGTGGCACTTCTGTATTTTCGGTTAGAAAAAGTATCTATTTCACTTCTAACAAGCGCCCTTGTTGTTGGAGGCCAGGACGGGAGTGTTGCGGACTATGATGTACATTCCGAAATATAGAGACCTAGACAATGTATGGAGTATGCGGAAAGGTGACGAGACGGCTCAGCACTTCAGGGGACACTGCAAAGTATGTTTTTTTTAAACGGACTTCACACGCATGTCACAAGATGTGTTTCCTCCCACATAAAAATAATTAGAGAACTATTAGCGGCACAATATTAGAGTATTCCTCAGCGCCACTCACAGAAAGTGATCACTTGCAGAGAAGAATGTCCAACCCTTAGTTTAGGTCTATATTAGCTTCCCATTTGCTGGAACGATTATTGATGCCTTGGATGGAAGGAAGAGAGCTATCAATCATTTTCCGGTGGCACCGATTAATTGAGGAATGCTCATGAGTCTTCCTCCCATTACAGTCTAAGCTCTTTATAACAGACCTTGATTTTGACCAAGATTTCTGTCTGTTGTAAGAGGAGTATGTTGTATGCAGATAGGAAATTCAGTGAGTGGTACATAGAGGAAAACCAACCGAACTTCTCAAATTGGTATGTTATATCCAAATGTCTGTTGTAACCAGGTGTGTTGTAATGAGCTTACATTGTATATTCATTTCAAGGAAAAATACGTGTTGTGACATGTGGGGTTTATTCGCTATATTAAAATAGTTTTGTTGCTCTGCAGTTGTCGAAGATGGGTACTGATTTAGTTATTGCATTGAGCTTGAAAGGCAGTGAGGTGCTTGCCAAAGCTCTGTGTTGTTACTTGCTTTCCCCATGTATTAGAACACTTCTAACAACAATTTTTATGCTGCAAATAATTGTCTAATGTTATAATTGCAGTTAAAATAGTTTTTATGGCACTTTGACAAACTGCGGGGTTTGCATCGCTTTTCACAATGTGATTAAGTAGAGTCGGCTTCTTCGAAAGCTTGAATGTGTGCTAAAACTTATTTGTTTTTGCTAGGAAAAACTGCTCTAAGCAGCTTTTTGTAACTTTCATCACTGTTTATTTCATTTTGCCTGCTAATGCATGGGAACACTAGCAACTCGTGATTCCTTCCTTTTGAGACTCTCAAATAATGATATGGTTTGAAAGTTGAACTGCATCGTTGTTTACTTTTAGAATACGACAAGGATCTCCAGTGAACTCGAAGGGATTCCAGCAACACCGGTCGTCATCGCACTGGGTAAGCCAGAGCGTCTACTTTTGAGCATCTTTTGGCATGTACCATACAGCACTATTTTATTTCAATCATAGGCTACTTTATAAGCTAAGATTTGTACACCGAGTGTCGCTTTTGTGCAAGTAAAGCTTTTTTTGTTTTCCTTGCGCAAGTCTGGTTCCCTCCATTTTCTATTATAGTTGTGGCTCAGGTAAGAAAGATTGTAAATGATGACACACAGTTTCAAAAGTTCACAGTTCGCCATTTGCATATCTGCTTTATTTCTAGGTTACACACTACACAACAAGCAATCACCAGGTGCCGCCTACCATATGTGAATGCTGAGGATGCTCGCCTTTGTTTATTGGTTGAGGGTTATCAGGATATCTTTTTTAAAGGGCAACCCCGTTTCACTTTTGGTTTTGAAGAAACAATGCAGTCCTCATCGGTATCGCGTATAAAGTCCACACGTCAAATATTATGACCCGGTTCTGTCTAAATGTTTTTTAAACGCTTTGGCAAACTTTGCAACTCATCAAGTTGCCGAAATCGGCTGACTCAAGCGGGCGAATCGAGGCGCAGCCAACAGCGCAGTCAAGGCTACGGCGTGGGCGTAGACAACATCGAGCTAAGCGTCATGACCATTGCCCCGTTTTGCTTGTTTTTACTTCTCCGGGTGAGCGTAGCGGCTGACGTCAGCAACAGTTCCTCTTGGCACTCGGCGGTGTCCACGTGATTGGCATAACGCGCCTGCGCAGCGCGCTTCTTGGGAGCCACCCACCGACCCGCCGTGGCTCCAGCGTTACCGCCGTCTCCCGCGTCACAGCCGCCGTCGTCATCTCATTGTTTGTGATTATCATTTCTCGGAGTTTCGTGCCACACTGCGGACACTACGTGCGCAGACATATACCACAGTTGTGCAGACGTTGTCGAATGTCGTAGACACCGAAACGGGATGAAGAGTGCAGTGCAGACGACACTTGCGCCTGGCACACGCCCGCCCTGATCCCGCCCGTCGTTGCATAGAGGATCACGTGACATCTCATACCATGTGATGGCCATGTCCTTTGCGGCCCAAGGCCAATGTTGCCGGACGGAGCCGAAGTTTCGGTTCCAGCTCGTGTTTAAAATTATATTTAAAAATATATATCCCATTTTGCGTGAAGGAAACGCCGGGGTATCTTTTACTAGGGCTTTTTAATGCAAAATCACTCATTATCCCGAAATCTTCGGAATCGAGCGGACTTGCCCTTTAACAAAACGATGAACCAGATGTGGAAGTAGTTGTCGTCACGAGTCGAACTTTCACCAGATTCCACATACCCTTGCACATATTATCGTGATTCTATCATAATAGCCTACAGTTATCCGATCTTATTAAACTCTGGCATGCAACTGCATCTGGTAAATGTACTGCCAGAAATTCATACAGCATCGAGGGCTATTTTTGATATAGTGGTTTGCTTGACCTACATAGACAAGGACACGCAAAAGCAGATCATATATTGTCCCCACTGTACAATATACCTGGAGGTGTCTCTCCTCTCCCTCTGTTCTTTTTTTTTGTCGCTGCGCTTTTTTAGTTGATACACAAACTACGGTAGGTCGATTGCTACCCAATTATGGGCTGGTGGCATGCATGTGGGTTAATTGGTGCCACATGATTTTTGTTGTCTGCTGTGTTTTATGCTTTGTTTTTAATTCCTGGAAGCAAACCTCCACTGAGAGTTATCCCTTGGTTTGTCGAGTCACTTCTATTCATGCGTTAGTTTTTTTATGTTTCCTTTGTGATGTACCAAAAAGCCAAACTTCGATTTCAGTCACCATGGATTTTTGTCCTAATTATATTGATGAGTGGGATCACTTGTGGTTCTGTTTTTGTAGTTGGAGCACCATAAAAATCCTCACTAGGTTTCGCGGGAGTTACTTCAGATCCAGAAATTATTTTAGCGTCCAACGGTTCAAGATTTGGGAATGGGAAAAAAATTAAATGTAAGATAACTGTCACTGTTACTATATAGCTGCCAAATTTGTTTCCAAAACATGTTAGTTTCACACAAAAGTTTTATTTAGTTGCGGGGCCCCCGGGTCCGCCCATTTAAAGAGCCAGCAATGTTTGCAAGCGTCGGTGGTGACATCTGTCTCATCCGTTTAGTGTCCCTAGTCAGTCCATACGGACTGACTAGGGAGACGGCGCAACTCATAGATCTCTTGCATACATTTCCAGAAGTGGATCAGTAATTACCCAGGCGTCCTTCACCCCAACATGCTCTTTCACCCCCCCCCGTTTTCCTTCCCGAGTTTTGGGCAGTTGGGATATCTGGCATGGGTTGCTTCTTTCAAGCTAATGTCAGCATTGGGAGGAAACGGCAGAGAAAGAAATGGGTACAGTGCCTGAGTAGTGGACAGGCGTGGCGTGGCAAACATGGGTAGAGGACAATGAAAGAGATTGTTCAACTTCTCTATCAGAGTCACGTGGTTCATAGATGAGCTGTCGTTGCCACAGTAGGTGGGCAATCTACGTCACAGTTGTGTCAAGGTTGCCTGGTCACCAGATGCAAACCGCTAACATAAAAAAAATATTTTTGTAATTATTAGAGTCCTGGATGTTCTGAAATGTTTTGTGTATGGCCTGGCCCCTTTGAAGTAATTTTATTTGGGTTTGCAACTTCCTTAAACCACACTGGCACCACTGACTTGCAACGTGGCACAACTTGCAGTTTGTGTGAACTTAAGACGTCCATGAAAACACTGAACCATTCGTAGTATATATATCTGCGGGTAGATACACTTTGGCATAACTGTAACCCTTTTCACGATTGGTGCTTGCTTTGTAGGAAGAAAATTGAAAATATTCATGTAATATTTATACTGCACTTTCTTTTTCAGGGAAAAGCATCTTTGATGCACAATGCCTCCTGGCCGTCGGCAGAGAGCGATGCTTTGAACAACTAAGCTTCCTGGAGGCAATCGAGCTCATGTTCGCCTCCTATTATCGTCTGAACATACAATACCCGAGTGAGGTTGCTACAACACTGGAATTCATGCAGAGGTAAATAAAAATATTCATAAATTTCTACATTTATGTACGAGAAGCGAGCACCACTTCATCCTCAGCACTAACGTTTTATAGAGATATGTAGCTTCTGAGCGAAATGCTGGCTGCCATTCTGACGGCCGTATTCATAAACGAGCCTCGACTCGACACTCCACCTCGACTCACTGGAGTGGAGGAAAGACGCTCGCCTCCACTAGAGGAGCCATCGGGCTTCAGAGACGCGCCTCGGCGTTTCCTCTGCTGAGGAGCTCCTCTAGAAAGCGTCCTCCACTCAAGGAAACTTGAGGAGACGTGACAGGCGTCTGGTTACGAGGTTGTAGTAAAATGTGAAGTTAAAAACATTATTGTGGTGTGAATTACGAACATTTTAGTTCACCTTATTTAAAGGGACACATTTTACTAACACTGAATTGGGAGTCTGTAAGTTTTATGCTTCGCGGCGCGCATGTTTTCTGCGTTGTAGCCGGTTTTCGGAAAAACAGCCACAAGCGTTCTCCAGTCTGGCAACGGTGGCAGCCGCTATTGGCTGCTATCGCCTTCTCCGTCTCGGGCGGTCCTCTCCGCGTCTCGCCCGTTCTTCGCCGTCTCAATTGTCTCACCGCCGAGAACAAGCATCTTCTTCAGCCTTCCTGATTCTTCAGAGTCCTACTAGAGTGCCTTGCTCTACAACGATGTCGTTCAAAGAAGGTGACAAGAAGGGGCGAGTGGTTTACACGAAGAAGGGGAGCTGCTTCGTGCTATACTAACAACTCCCCGAAAGAAGCTAAAGTTGACGCATAGAAGAAACTGCACGTAGTATAACCGCCAGCCGCATGTCCGCCCACGAGTGTTGGGACAACGGTAAATCCCAGTGGAAGAAAACAGACTTCGAGAGGAAGCGGGGCATCCACGGAACAGATGTGTAATCAATTTCTATACTCGGGCAGTATAACGCAATGCGTTCGCGAAATGACATGACAGGACGTGTGTATTAAATAACTCTGCAGGGGACTTTGCTGTGGCAACCTGCCGCGTCTACAGGAGCTAGTCAAGCATGTGACTCTCGAGGCCGCAGGTGTGCAGTGACAGTGAATTGTCGCTATCTTTCGTGGTGCTTCTTGTGCAGACATCAGACAACTTTCGTTTGCGTGTTGTGCTATATCCAAGCGGAAATTACGCAGCGAACATTCCGGTTGCGCCACATCACCCTAGCTTGGGCTTCGGCCCCTTTCGTGACGAGATTAGGGAGGCAATCAATAAAACGCGACGCACGAAACTCAACATAGTGCAAGTCAATCAGACATAGCACCTCACCTCCTTGCGTGCTAGTCTTTGAAGAAAAGAAAAAATCTTGTGCTGATTTAATAGACTACCGAGCTCTCATTTCTTAATTGTAACCTCCTACGAAATGCCATTATGTGAACATGAGATGTGCTGGAGTGCAGTTGTTGACCGCTGTCTTTTTTCAGGTGTCCATGTTAGTGTGCGACAATTTATTTGTGAATTAACCAGCGCATTGTATCGGCATGATTAAGACGGCATAAATTTAATTTGGGTAGTAGTATATGTTATTGATTTGAAAAAGTGTGTGTCCGCAATATGACTACTGCCGATGATCACATTGAGCAACTCCAACATTTTCCACACACATCAAGAAACAGAACAGGTATGACATCGTCAGTTGTTTCACATTTCATTCTTGCAGTTAAATGTCGAACAACAAATTGTACCGGATAAGTTGCAGTATGATTTGTTTTTCTTCCTGCGTTGTGCTCTGTACATCTCAACTCACGGATGCTGTCACAGGATATTCTTCGGCCTCTCCTTGCAGGAGGGGGCACTGGTGTTGCACCCGCTGACCAAATAGCCTGTCCCTCCAGCGTGTGGGGGCACTAGTGTCCCACATGGCGATGCGGCTGCCGTTGGCCGGTGCTCTCAGTGCTGCCAGCCGCCATTCCCGAAGCCACGCTGAACGTGCATGATGACTGACATTGATGCCGGGTAAAGCTTTAGATTGCATTTTGATTTGTACACATGAAGGTTAGCTTCTACTAGACCACACAGCTTCCAGTGTTAATTTATAAAAAAAACAATCTCTCTATGCTCTTGCATTTAATTATTATTTCGATTTTGGCATACTTTCTCGTAGGAACGCTAAAATTTGTGACAATGAGCCGTGTTTTCATGAATGCGACTTGTGGGTTTCCTCTTTAGGAATACCACGTAAAAACACAGTGAATTCCTTGGGTCTGAAAAATGACTTGTTTATTGACAAATCCGCCACACTGTTTGCCCGAGAGCCAACAAGGTCCGAAATAACAGCGCTGTCTTTTTTGACAGTATCACCATTCGGAGCCTGTGCTGTCGCTACTAGCAATATCACTGAAGGTAAAGGGTCAGAACAAGGAAGGCAGGCTCCATCAAGCAGAGCCTACCCCAGCGAGAGTTGCTCCTTGGTCGTTGGTTTTGGCAGTTTTGTATATCCTGTATAGACAGTTCGTGTCATTCACTGTGGCGAGGTTCATTGTCGTTTAATTGGGAAAAACATATTTGGTCCCGAGCGTACAAAGACAAAAAGGCTGCAGTAATGTGGCTGTAAACCAGCCACAGCATAAGAGTGGTGCAGAACAGGCACCCTTGAGCAGGCTTTCGAGTTTACCAACAGTTGGCATTTAATATTCCTGTAGTGGGGTCCTTGTGACAGTTTCTACCAGTTCTGTCGTGTCCTTATCTTGTTTAAAGCACTCATGGCATCAATGTGTTGTGCTTGCCCATATTCGCCTGCCTCACTGCCGCTGGACTGGGGCAGCATCATGGAGGTTCCCTTGCTGCGTCACCAACCAGGTCTCGACTCCTCTACCTCCTCAGCCGGCACGTGTGGCCGACTGAGTGAGTAAGACTGTCGGCCGCACCGACGCTTTGAGCAGATGCTTGCTTCCGAGAAGGAGGCCGTGCGGCTGCCCTCAACAAGGAGGAACAGCGCAAGAAGGAGCTGCACCTGCTGTAGGTGGAGCCACGTCAGTGTCAAGTTGTCTATTAGCAGGCGCAGCGCCAGGTTTTCCATCAGCAGCAGAGTAACAAGCTGGTTCGAGCTTGAGCTGCTGCAGATCGACAAGCTAATCAAGCTGCAACAACTGCTTGTTCTCGGGGCCTAGTCACAACATAGGATGATTTATTCGACTTGTTTCATCTTCCTTTCTAGTAATTACAATGTTTTACATTTTATTTTGTGTTTCTAAGAATGCTTTTTTAAAGTCTGTAACTTGCTTCATTGCAACAACTTCAGGCCCTGACCTGAAGTTGTTGCAAGTATTGACCGTATCTCGTACAGCAACGCCTAGCATTTGTTTTAACTTGTTTCTTGAATGGCTATTTTTCGTGAACATTTTATGCCAAAGGGCAGTTACGTCAGCTCTAAATGTATTCTCTCAAAGCGGAGGAAGTAACCAAGTATTTTTATTTCTTACTAATTACAATGTTCGTAAGTTTAGATAATGGGAAGCTAGTCAGCCCCAGTGAGCATCTGTTACCTCCACTGTAGACGAAATATTTAGCCAGTGTCGTACCACAGCTATCCTTGGGTCTTTAAATTACATCACAGTAGTGATACACAACCGTATGCCGGTACAATAATCATGGATACGGGCAGGGGCAGGGATTGAACTCGGATTTCTATGTTCAGTTGTGGAAGCTTTCACTCCCCGTGCTCCAAGCTGTGAGGTGTTAATGCAATCGACCACCGATCCCCCTGGAAAAAATATAGAAATCTATGTTTTATTGTGCATAGCCAGGTGTTTCCTAAACTTTGGCACTGTTATTTATGTAATGTCTATTTTATTATTGTCCATGTACTGTCTCGTTCATTAAATGCTGTCATCACAGAGTTTTGCCATAGTTTTCATTGAGTTTAGACATGTCTCATTTCCTGTCCAGGGGTCTGTGCCTCGCAGCCCTCTATGGACTTGCACCACCTCCCAGAGTAAAGTCAACACCACATTGACGACGGTTGGCCTACTGCCTCTTCATTGTGGAGATGGCGCCATGTCACCGACCTTTTGGTTGCTCGTCAAAGATCCCCAGGTGGTCAAAATTAATCCTGTTCTTCGCTGAGGCGTGCCAGATGCCCATCGTAGGTTTGGCACGTAAAACCCCCGAATTTGACTTCACTGCCTTTTCATGGCACACTACTACAGTGCTGACGTAGCTATTGGGCCCAAGGTTTCAGCTCACCACGTACTGATGCAATAATTGAACAGCGGTTCCAGCTAAACCCTGGTATGGTGCTCAAATTATTCATGCTCACACTCAGTAATAGTGTGATGCCATCAGTTCGAGCGCATGTGCGCTGCATGCTTGTATTTTTAGGTACTGTTAAATAGGACACCTTTGACTGCCCAACAACCGAAAGTGTCCTCGCAAGGAATTGCTGCACTATTACAATATTTATTCTAACCGAAAGTTCTTCACAGCGGCAAGTTATGATTTCAGACATTCTGAAGTACAAGTTTATTTCAAACAAATGTGCACTGAACAACTTTCTGAAAAGTCTAGAGTGAACATGGCAAATATTTGAGTTATTTCAATGTAAATACCTGAAGCTTTTCACTTCCTTTGTATTCCTGCTACCCCTCTGCTTTGTGTGATGACAAAGATTGAATTGTTCTCAAGCAAAATGTTTCCACAAAAAAAGAAGGCAGGTTGGTCTTCTTCTTTTGGAAGATTCACTAAACAGCAACCACCAGTACAGTTTCAAACACTGTCATCCACCTGGAACCCGAGTAGAAAAATGACAGCAACAATCCGTGCCGACCAACTAATTGACAAACCGGCGGATTTTTTGTTTTCAGTTCAAACTAGAAAGTGTGTGGCCATAGAATAAGGTTGATTTGTTTCTGGCCCGATTGCATTCTGAGCTTTAACATGGCCAGTGAATTGATTGTTTGGTGACCTAAGCTAAAACGGACATGTTCTGCATTCAGTGCCTACTTGAAGCACCACGCAACGAGTTGAGCCCGCACCCATGCCCCGTCGAATGTGTCCATGGGATCTGGAGTCGGTGAGACACGAGACGGCCTTCAGCATCATAAGTGGGGGGTGGGACTGGTAGAGCGGAAAGTGGCTCGTTCTGCGTGTGGGCCAAGTTTTGCAGTGCAAGTCCACCAGTGATGATCACAGCTGACCGTTCAGGCTTGTGCTGCAACCACATGTCGAGGCACGGAAAGTGCCTAGGTCCGCTGAACTGAGTTCCTAGTCCGGAAGTGGGCCTTTTGGTACCTGCATAAGACAAGAATGAAGAACCAATACACATCCTTTTTTGGTACCTAAATAAGACAAGAATGAAGAAAAATACAGCCCAATTATTGTTTGAATAGAAAATGTGGGACTAGTTTGTGCAGTGCTGTATGTCCGATTAATGCTCAGAGTACTGTTCTTGATAGAAAGTGCTGAGAACGATAACACACTTGAGATGCACACACACAGCTTTTTGTCGTGAGCGGATAATGTCCATTCGTGCACATTAAACTTCAGAAAGTCTTTCTAGATGGCTGCAGGCATCAGTCCGGTTCGGGTGATATGCTGTACAATACGGACTTTTGGTACTAGTTGTGTTTTCGGTATACACTACTGCTTGCCTAAGGATGTCAATCTGCGAATGGTGTGGTATCGGAGTATGTTTTCTACATTATTGTATACTGCTGTGGACCCGTAAGCTGTGGTCTCATTTAAGCAAGAAATTCCAAGAACCTACAAACAACCAACCTCGATGAACACCAAATGTTATTGAGCAGTGGGTGTTCGCCGGCTGTTTGGTGGACACGACACAAACACATGCAGACACAAAAACTGTTTACATGTGGGACTGTTGTAGTTACCAATTGCAAACACAACAAGTGAATGCCACCAAATGAATGCTTTCATGTGAATGTAGAAAGTAAACACTTGCTCATCATTATCAATTTTAATTTATGTTTATTTTAAGTCTTCACATTTGAGATACTGACGATCAGAAAAGGTTGATCTGGGATGAGACTGTGTTGTAACACAACATCGTCTCATCCCACGTTCATTAGAAATGTGCTTTGGTCATCATCATTCTTGCAAGGAGGGTGCGCTCGGGCCGCTACTATCATTTTGCTTAGTAGCCCGACCGGGAGTTTGTTTTATTTTAACGTATTTCTGTGCTCTCACAGGAGCCGGCAACCGTTTAATGACATCTTTTTTTCTTCTTCATAGAGTACCTGCACGCTCGGTCGCGCAAACTGTTGCAGGATACAAATTTGTTTTAAAGTTTTCATTGATATCGTTACGTCAGAGTTTAGACCTACGATATCGCATCTCAGCGTACAGTTTAATTAGGTTGGCAATACTAACGCAAACAACAGGGGTGAACTTACCTGCACGTTGATGCAGAAGTATCCATTTCTGTTTCGAGAACACTTCCACGTCGGTACCGCGGGGTCCTCTTATCAATGTACCCAGTCGCCCCTGGAAACTTCATTTCACAGCAGCCCCGCACGAACGCGTTAAAATTCGCTGCACCGTGCGGGAACTTCACCGAGTGGGTGAAGATGGTCCGTGCGAGGAGCTGCGAAACTCACTCCGCGACCCGGCACACTGTCGGCTGCGGCATGTTCACATGGTTCCCGTAACAACTTGGAACGTCCTGGCATCATAAAAGCTCAAAGCAACGAGAAGCTGCAGCATCGTTGAGGGCGGCAGGCCCTGAGTACTCGCGCTCCCGGCAGAGATGGCAGAGTGCTCGCTACGGTCGCCTTGGTGAAGCGGCGCCGCACAAGGAATTCACGGTCACTGAAGCGTTCCAGCGGGTTCAGGCGTTCGCTGGAACACTGTCTCGTCCCACGTCTCGATTCGCTGTCGCCTGCGTCGTCGTAGAGGATCTCTTCTGCGCTTAAAACGAAGTGCACGAACTCCGCGAACGACTCGCCGGGCGCCATTACACTCCAAACTCGAGTCGAGGAGCGACTCGAGGAAGCGACAGAGCCACCTTGAGATTCTCAAGAAAGGGTCGAGTATTTCCTCGAGTCGAGGAGCGTTTGGAGTGGAGGTCGGTTTATGAAGCGCAAAACCGGCCTCGAGTGGAGTTTCGAGTCGAGTTTGAGTCGAGTTCGAGTCGAGGCTCGTTTATGAACTCGGCTGTGAGGCTTATTTACCATGTGCTCCTTTCTCAAAAATGCCCCTTCCCCCCCCCCCTCCATTGCAGCCTCAGAGTCTCAGCTGCACCACTGTCTTGTCTGCTTTTCTTCATGATTATTGATATGCATAATAGAGCATGAGTGATTCAGCATAATAAAATAATTGTCTTAAAATATACGCCCTTCGTTTACCTTTTTTATCTACCTATTGAGTGCATGCAGGCACGTAGCCAGGATTTTGTTTCGGGGGTGGGTGGGTAGGGGGGGGGCCGCCCATGACAAAATGCTGTATGAGGGGGAGAGGAGCCCGTAGCAAAATGGAAGATTTTGGGGGGGAGGGGGGGCCCCAGGCCCCATGCCCCCCCCCCCCCCCCCCGTCCTGGCTATGTGCCCGAGTTCATGGGAACAAAGTGTGATCATGTCGGAGGGTTGTGGCTCTAAGAGTATCTTGTGATTCGGAGATTATTGAAAGTAGAGATTCAGCATCACAATATTCAGAATTTAATCTGCTGTTGAAAGGATGTAGTACATATTGAATTACACTGTCTGTTCAAGATGCCAGTGAAACCGTGGACCCAAAATATGTCTCGCATATTTGGAAGTTCAACACTACTGTGCGCCAGAATGGGGGGAGGAAAGCCGTTCTCAGATCTTCGCCAGCCAAGCCTCACTTGCCAAATTGATAGAATGTTTGGTTAACCAAAATTAGGAATTTGATTCCTGAATCGAATTATCCGAAAGCTTATTATTCAATTCATATTTTAGTATTGGCACAGCCTTACATAAAGCCTACCTTGTAAGCACTTTGGTGTCTACTTCTTTTTTTTGTTATACTAAAATAAAAGTTTAGATGCAGAAGGAAGGAGTGCCGCATTTTATTTTTGTTCAGGATATTTTTTGTTAATGTGGTTACTTAGTGCAAAAAATTTGACATTAATTATAAGGAAATTCAATGCAAAGGCGCAAGCGAGCTGCACAAGAATGATAAAACCCGTTTGCTCTACTGACGTCGAACCACTGGTTAGCTCAGATGGTAGAGCACTCCACTTGTAATGGAGAGGTTCCGGGTTCGATACCCGGACCAGACAGATTTTTTTGGTCGTGCCCCAGTCACCTAGCTGTGTTTGGAGATTTGTCTTTGTCCTTTGTTCCTCTTGTTCCTCTTCTCCAGGGATAATTTTCGTAATTTGACATACTTCTCAATCCCAGGTACACAGCATTTGAACAATCCAAACTTGCAGGAATGTGCAACCTAGATATTGAAACACTACCTTGCTGCAGATTCTAACTAGGCATAAAAGCAGTATTACTCAATTCCACACGACCGATGTGGCACATTTTGTCACAAGAGGACCGGGGCGGATCCAGAACTCCGTTTGGGGGGGGGGGGGGATTTGTAAGGATATTATTCTCCCAATCTTTTGTGGGCACCGGGGGGTCCACCCATGTCAAATTGCCCTCCGAGGAGGGGGATGGGGTCGACTTTGTTTGAGGGGACGGCCACCCCCGTTGCCCCCCCCCCCCCCTCCCTGGATCCGTCCTTGCATATGAACATAACATATTGCACTAGGTTGCTTCACAGGGCTGCTACTGACCTTGGGCAGCTTGGATGCCTGTGTCCTAGTGAAACAAATGACTGCTATACATTTTACGCTACAAAGCTTATCTTTGTATCATTACAGGCAGCTAATTGGTATCAACCCAACTGAGGGAACCCGTCAGAGTGGAAAAATAAAGAGGACATTTCATCCTGGTGTGTTAGCTGCAATGACTGCATACAAGGTCTTTCAGGAAAAGTGGAAAAACGTAAGTGAAATTTTGATAATTTGTTTTTTTTTGTTTTGCATTACAAAGGGGAGTGGATTTCTCAATGCAATACTTTTGGCCATGCAGGAGTTCTTTCATCTTCAAAGGCATTTTTCAGACTTCCCTTGTTGAAATAGTTTCGTAGCATAAGCCGCCAGTTAGTTTCACTGTTATAGTGCCCGCCAGAGTTAGGTTGAGGCTCCTGCACTGTACTTCCATGTAACTCATAGTTTTCAGAAATCAGGAGGTTTATTTTGTCCTCGCCTTCTGTTCGGAACCTACTAATTACATTCCAAGGTGTTTTTTTTCTGTTTTTTTTTTTTCAGGTTCTCTAGTTTTTTGTATGGACTTCACTGATTACTCTGGAAGTTACAGAGATTGGCTGCCATTGAAAGAGAAGCTCGACGTAGCCCATTATTTAATTTTTAAGAATAACGGTTTGAAGATGTTTTATTTAGTACTGAATCTTTTGTGCACTTGCTTGAAATTTCTAACACACGTGTTCAAGCCCCTCTTAATCTCTGGAAGGTGCAGTTGGCATTAACTCCTGAATTTCACTTGTGCCCACATTCTAATCGCCTTCCATGGGCACTAAGTATTCAATTTTCTCTACCGGCATACATACTACACACAGTAAAATGCTGTTTTTTGTTCACCGATACGTGTGTTTTGTTAAGTCACTGCAGCTAGCAGTTCTCGAATTCAGCGGGCTCTGGCCGGTGATGCAAGGTGTGGACAACACGCCAGCTATTTTTTGGTGCTGGAACAATTTCCGTCGTCGTGCATCACGTGGAGCGCAGTGACTGAGAGTTAAGCGCGAGACACATGCGCGTCCAAACTGTCCAATTCGGCGTGCGAACCGCCGGAACGACGTTCGAGGGCAAGGGTTTTCTTCGGACCGGAGCGTCGGACAGGACCTCCGTCCGGCGCCGGCGTGCGTCCAACTTGCTAGATATCTCCGCACGGCTGTGCGATTTTCGGAGGGCCGCAGCCAATGGCAGCACGGGTGGCGCGAACGTCATGGTGACGTCAGTGGCGTCACCTGACGACCGGCCGACCTGTAGAGCGCATGAGCTACGCGCGAGAGCAGCGAACAGAGCGAGCGATGGATTCGAGCACGACGGAGCGCGTTGCTCAAAATGAGCTTTTGATTACGCTGGTTTATAGCAAGCGTGCTATATGGGATCAGGAGTCGGTGCTGTATAGAAACAGCGATTTGAAAGCGAATAGCTGGAAATTTGTCTCTACAGGGATGGGCCTCACGGAGACAGATGGTAAGTACACGGAGCTTCAGTGATGGAAGTTTCTTTTTCGTATATTTTTTGTTATTGTTTGTTCATAGATGAATGGCCTCATCATTAGCGGAAATATATTCATGAAAGGTTTCAACTAGAGACAGCTATGCGCCAAGAAACTGAGAAAGAGGTGGAGACGGGAGCGCGGTGACGCCATAATGCCGAACCGACTGTTATTAATTAGCGAGAACCTAAAGTTTGATGCCCTTGTCACTACTCGCTCTACGAATGCGAACGCTGGACGTCGGCATTTGTCAATCGAAGGCGTTTGAAGTTTATATTTAAAAATAGCTAGCTTTGCCCCTACCCACGATTCATTCCGACCAGAGCTCGACGTTCTAGCGTCCCCGCGCGCTCTCGTCTGCGACTCCACCAGTTTCTCGTCGGTATTGTTGTTCTTGTTGTTACACTTTGTTACGATAAATGATATTCAAATTTTATGTCAGCTAGCGGTCGGATGAAGTAATTAATGGTGCGTAGTGAATGCATACGTGCGGCCGTTGGTTTTCTGAGAAACAATTATCACCGATGTCGCGTTCGCGCGGACGTCGTGCACCTTGACCAGAAGTGGCTATACGCACGACGCGGAGAGCTCAAGGTCGTAGGAGTTGTTCCCTATCGTTCTGCGCGTTTCGTCGACGACACATTTGATTTTTTTTTTAGAACGATAATTGTAAAATAAGATACGTTGTAGATATCGCCAAATGACTGACCAAAAAAGGGCACCGTCTGTTTTTCGGATTTGACCCTGGGTCCGCTGCGTGTGAATCAGCCGTTACCAGAGCTACGCCACAACTTGGGCAGCCCCTTTTGACAATCCGTTTCATATCCGTTTTTTTTTTTTTTGCTAATTAACTTTGGAAGCCGCTAACAGCTAGCGCGTGATTATGTAAGCGTGTTTGCGAAAACGCCGTAAACCAGACAAGCAAAACGTTTCGCGTCATGCGACCCGAGCCCAAAGGACCATGCCGCGAGTGTAATTTCACGCGTTACACGTGCTGGCGTCTTTTGCTGCTGTTCTACAACTATAAACCTGAAATAAATCACTTTACATTTGCTTTATGCACACCTGATATTGAGGTACCTACGTTCGAAGCATTCTCCATGCAATTGAGCTAATTTGGCAAAATATCTATTGTGTTTCACTGCACATATTGCTCAATACCTGTAGCCTTTGTGAAGTGGAGTAGCAGTTACATGATGCATTAACGTGGAGTGAGTGCCTTTAGTAACAGCTGCATAA
Source organism: Ixodes persulcatus (assembly GCA_013358835.2). NCBI lineage: Eukaryota > Metazoa > Arthropoda > Arachnida > Ixodida > Ixodidae > Ixodes > Ixodes persulcatus. The sequence continues at coordinate 66,516 of JABSTQ010010809.1, read as the reverse complement.
GCAAACAATTTGCCCCCCCCCTCCCCCGCTGACTACGCTGCATGCAATTCCCTGAAGCACTTTTTCTTAGACATTGGTATATTTTTCTCAAAAATGCCTGAAATGTGTATTTTTCCTTAGAAGACATCAGGGCTGTCATGAAAAGGTGGAGAAACCTAGAGATACATTCGGAAAAAAAGCTGCGGGAGATGAAGAAAAGGAGTGGTGCTGGTGCAGCAGAGCCCGCCTTAAAATGGACATACTTCAATCAGATGCTCTTTCTTCGGGACATCATGGAGCCACGCGTGTATGTATACCAATTTTTCAAGTCTTTAGAAAATACAAAATTTGAATATGTCGATTATTTCAATGCACTTAACAGCCAATGAAAAAAATGTTTAATCTGTGTTTAGGACCACCAGCAACATCGAACCCCGCAATGAAAAGCTCAGTGGAAGAGGTCCTGCAAGGCTACGAGGAGGAGCTGGAGGACAGCGCATCGCAGATCCTTTCTGCCATCAGTAGACGGGCGTGGCGACAACAGCCCTGCGCACTCGGCCTCCTCTACTCCCCCCACCCACTCCCCGCCTGTCCCTCCTACCTTGCCTTCTCAATCTGCCTCTCTTCCCCCTCAAGCTTCTGCCTCTGCTCCATGCCGTTCCCTTCCTTCTCCTCAGTCCGTCTCTGCTGCTTTTGCAAACCCTGTCTCTCCAAACACTCTTTCCGGCACATCACGACCACCCAGACGCGAGAGAAGTACTAACGACACTGAGCTAATCCAAGATGTTGACCGGCAGTTACAGAACAAAGAAACTCCGTCCCAACAGTCCCTACTTTCCCTGTCTAGCCATCTGGACAATGTGCCAGAGCACCTCTACGGTTACTGCCAGATACATCTCCTGGATGTGGTGTTACAGTACCGAAGAGGTGTAATACCTACTACACTAATGCAAGTGCAAGGGCCGCAAAATAGTGCACTGTAGTGTGCACATTTTCTCGGGTGAAGTTTCTTCCCCTATCATCACATGCCCCTGTCGTATGTCCTTAGGAATGCTACTTCCCCGTCCTAGAGAGCAGATTGGGGAGGACTAAATGCTCCTATCTCGTCTGCTTTGGAGGACGGGCAAGTAGCATTCCTAAAAGCATTTGACATGCGCATGTGAGGATGGGGGGAAAGATGTACAGATGTGTTTGTTTGCCCAATCCTTCGACTTATCCTCTATTCTTTGGTTTTACAGACACTTCTGCAGTACACCGCAACATAATGCCTAAGCTTCTTACTAACTTTCATCGCTCTTACTAACCAATGAATCGACCATGCAACGTCGGAAATAATAAAACAGTGCGATCTTAAAATTTTTTTTGTCTTGAGTGCACCACTGGAACACAACTAAGATAAACATTGCACAAATACTCTAATTTGCACCACTGGAACACAACTAAGATAACACTGCACAAATATTCTAATTTTACATTCCCCTAGACAGAGTTGAGTGAAAAAAAAATTCACAGCTTGACAACTTCCAGCCACGAAATAGACTGCTCATGCAGCAATTTATTTATTTATTTTATTTTGAGTGACCCACCGACAGCCTAACGAATCCTTCGTGGTGCACTTATCAATGAGTCGATTAGTAGTAAAATTTTAAACGGGATAACAGCTAAATGTTAGGACAAAGCAATAGTTTCAACACTTTCTAAATTTAGGCTCTTCATCAAAAATATTCAATTCAATTCAATGCTTATTTACCATTTTTTCACAATGGCGGAGGCTGGGAAAAAAAGCTGCATGGGCAGCTTGATGAGTTCCCAGCACTACAAAATTTTCAGCAGCAGCGGCAATGCGAGTTCACACACAGGGTATACATATTAAAAGGAAGAAAAGAAAAACAAGAGAAAAAGTTATAAAATATTAGCTCAGGCAGAGAACAGGGGATTTAAAAACCAAAAACAAGCAACAAAGCAGTTACAATACAAATGCAACTCAAGTGTAACCATATCACTCACAACACAAAAAATAAGACCATAATTCTTTGGGTGAAAGAGTAGTCATCTCTATGTGCTTTAGGGTTAGCATATTTAGCAACTTCGGGAGAGTTATTTTCATTCTCTGAAGACCATAGTTGGAGCGGGAGTTTTTAATGAACCAGGGATCAGAACTACGAGTTGGATAAATTGAGCTTTTTTCCTTCAGTGATGCTAGAGAAATGAAGCAGTCTCTATTTTTACTGCATTCTATTTTATATTTCATGCATAACTTAAAAATTGTAGAGTGTGAAGATTTTCATGACATTCAGATTGCGAAAAAGGGGTTCTGTGTGAAAGTCATCAAAATATCGAGACTAACATTTCCACAAGTCTGTTCTAAATGGTTATGCATCAGTTGTAGGCGTGTCATGTGAGCTGCATAATAACATTCAATAGGGTAAAACAAAGTATAAAGTCTACAAGACCTACGAGTAACATGCAAGTAGATGTGACTGAGTAGCTCTGGTGAATCAATTACACCATTTACTATCTTATACAAATGTGTCAGTCCACGAATTATTCACCTGTTGTGCAATGAGTCTAACTTCACGAGTTCACTAATCGTCTCATAACTATAGAAATAATTCAGTTGAAAATAATGAACAAACAAAACACGAATGAATGTATGTTGAACACTCTTAATTACACCTAAATTTGTCACTCCAATACAGTCCGAGACAACTGAGGCATATTCAACAAGATTAGGCACCAGTGAAGAAAACGAACGTAAAATACAAAGTGGGTTAGAAAAATCGCATGTCACTCGCGTAATGGCTAGCACCCTAAAGGAAGCATTCACAATTGCAGTCATGTGATGATTGAAATTAATTGCAGGATCCATAAAAACGCCTAGATCGCAGATGACCTCAACGCGAGTAATATTGGTGGAATCTAATACATAAGGAAAACTCAGAATTTCGCACTTCCTAGAAAAGGACATAACTTTTGTCTTAAACTCATTTAAGAGTAGGTCATTTGAAAAACACCACGCCGAAATAGAATATATATAACGCTGAAGGCATTCACAATCATCAACCGCTTTAACCGTCATAAACATCTTAAGGTCATCGGCAAATAACAAGAACCGCGTGTGGTGTGTTTAATACAGGAAGCTAGATCATTTAGAAAAATTAAAAACAGCAGAGGACCAAGGTTAATGCCTTGAGGAACCCCAGAAGTAGATAAAAAAAGGAGCGGATAATCAGCCGGATGGTTGCACAAAGTTGAGCAGATGAAATAAATAACTATTGAGGAAACAGCAGAACTGAAAACAATAGAACAACAGTACAGAACCAAATAAAACACATGTTCCAAGCAAAGTTGCATGATGATTAGATCTATAGCTGTTGACAGGTTAAGAACACAGAAGATTCTACACCTCCAGCAAACGCTCGTTGCCTTCTGCCGAACTTTGACAACTCGTGCGCTGAAGCATCATCAATGTACAAAGTGATGTACCCGAGACAGAGCGTCAAGTTCATAACCTGTCATTGATGATAGAGCATACCTACATTTCAATAGTAGTATGGAACATTATGACAATCACCAATTGTTTCCAGGCTGTGGCCCACAGGGGAAAGCTTCTGCCAAAAACATGTTTCTTAGATATTCTGCGTGCACCAGCATGTGGTTTTCCAAAAAGGTATTTATGTGCAAGTATTCGCACAAACAAAAAATCTGCAGTGCTTAGCTTGCACCGGAGCCTTTACCACCACTGAAAACGACTTGTGAGACTATACACCAACTCATTTTTACAAACAAACCGGAGCGCCCCTAGCGGACGCCACTGGCGCTCTGCATGCGCGATGGAGTGTGGGCAAGAAGCTCGCTGTCGCCCATAAACAAACCATTGAAATGCGATGCTGTCAGCGTCGGTGTGAGTCCCCCTCACCTTTTTCGTGTTCAAATTGTTGATTCTGTGTCTTTCTGGCAATGTCTGACTACTTCAGTGGCCTCAGAGAAATTGACGAGGCTCGTTACACCGCAAAACTTCGCGTGAATAATGTGACATGCAGCGTTTCATTCCGTGTGGACGCTGCAGAATGGAGCCTGATTCGCATGATGAGATTTCACTCGCAATTTTCAGTTGCGACGTCGCTCGGGCTGCTAAAGCGTGAACCATACCTGAGATGGTCGACGTTGATACTGAAAATCGCAAGCAGAATCGGACCAAGTGAATCGGGCATAACAAGTCTGTGATGGCCACTGGTAACAAAGATCAACATTTCCTTGTATCTACTGTTTACATCGAGCCTGCTTACCAACCTTCAAACTTAAGTCTTTTGAGGCCTGCACTTACTTCATATCGTAAACACCTGGCCAACATTTAGTCTACGGGGAAATGTCGTCTAAAAGAGCAGGAACGTTTGAAAGAGTAGACGACAGTTCGAACGATCAGGCAGCCGTTTGAAGCTATAGACGCACTAAACGTAGTCTGCAGGTGGTCTGTACAACTTGACGGCTTTCCGGCGTTCATGTTGGAAAAAAACAAATAAATCTGATGATTACAAGTTCCCGTGAATTGAACCCAAAGTGCTTGCCGCCCAAGCAATCGTGGTCCGACGGCTTCTGGTTTTTCCCTTTTTACGGCACATATCCACGTTTTCGGACCAACCGAGCACGTGAAAACTGACCTTCAAACCATTGTCGACACTTTTGGTACGGCCCCAGTCGCGGCATTTTGACAAGAAGGCAGGTTTTTGTCTGGTTCCTTTCAAAACAACGCAGGAATACACGTCTCACATGGGGATTTCCACCCACAGCTTCTGACCGAAAGTGCGCCCGACGCGCCACCACCGCGCCGTGACGTAACAGAGATGAGTTTGTGTATACACCACATGCAGAATATCTCATTTTCTTCTGTAGGTCACAGTCTGGAAAGTGCAGGATGCTGTACTGGAATGCTTAACCTGTAATAGACCGTTTGCTATATTACCCAAGCATCAAGGAGAATGCAGAGATCGGTGTTCCACGTGCCACACGCACACGCCTTCCCTGTATAAAATATTCAAAGTAAATAACCAAAATTAAGTGTTGACGAGTACGCGTGCAAGATGTTATTTGTTTTAGGTATTTGCTTTAGAAAAGTTACTACCTGCCGAGGCCAGCACGTGCGGCGCATGGAACACCAATCTCTCCATTCTCCTTGATGCTTGGGTAATATAGCAATAGGTCTATTGGGCCTCTTAGTTAACACTTCAGCACGGCATCTTGCCAGGACACTTTGCCTGCAGCACTGTTGAAGTATAACCTGTACAGATCCCGCACATATCGGGCCATGTCGGCAAAGTTCCGCGCCAGTGTTCGCGCCACCTGCATTGGTGGCTGAACAAGCAGCCTGCGCCACTCACCGCCCAGCCTCTCACGAGTCGAATTTACAGAGTCTGCGTATCCAGCTGCGCAGTATGCGTCGTCTCCTGCGTGCTGCTGCATCAGAAAATTGTGGAGAACGCAGAGTGCCTTCACAAGGTCCTCGGCGTTCTGTGGGCTCTTCCCCAGTCGTTTTTGCAGAATCCTCCAACGGGTGACCAGGATGCCAAAAGCATTTTCTGCACATCTCCTTTAGGTGTGAGAAAAGAACAATGCAAGAGGTTATTTCTTCAATTCCCACTTGAGAGGCATGAGCATACCTGTAAACTCTCAAAATAATATGTCAAGTTCAAGAATTTAGGCCTCATTCCAAAATTATTTTGTTCTATTTTACAATACTAAAACTTTTTGTCGTGAAAAATCTTGAGAAGTGCAGAGAAAGAACCTTACAATCCACAAGATGGTGTAACTAAGTCCCACAGATTGTTGCTTACAGGAGCCAAAGCCCACTCTCCTCCTTGAAGTTTGTTAGCTGTAGACAGAGGAGACAACTTTTTTGCACAATGTGCCTGCCACGGTGCTTTCCCCAGAATCTTGCACGAGGGTCCGCTTCGGCGGCCGCCATGATGAGCGTCTGCTACGGATTACCCCGACTGGAGATAGCGCTTATGGCTTTGCGGTGCATATCGCCGAGCAGGTGTGCCAGGTTTTAGAAAGAACCAAGCTTCTTGCTCAGTCGACTTTCCATTACTTGTTACTTTCAAGATGCAATATCAGGACACAATGACTGCTGCAGGTGATTGCTGTTGAAGGAAATTTAACTGGTCATTCGTCATGACTTGTGTTTCATTTTTCACGTTAGCTTGCTTCATTCGTTTCTTTCTTTTATGATGAATACATGCCTTGTACTTGCTTTTCTTCTCAGTCTTTTAACGCTGTGCACATCCCCTGCACCCACCTTTCCAGAACGGGGTATGGGCTTTTACCAACAGCCACCGTGGGCAGATTGTTTGCTGGGTGACATATGGCATTTACAGTGTTCACAGCACCTTAGTTAACCGTGTGACTTGCACATAGTTAAAAAAAAGGAACAGTCAAGCTGAAGCTCAGATTTTTTTCTAAAACCTGGTGCGCCCGCTCGGTGATATGTGCCACAAAGCCACAAGCGCCATCCCTATTCGGAGTAATACGTAGCAGACGCTCATCACGATGGCCGCCGAAGCGGGCCCTCGCGTTGGATTCTGGGGAAAGCACCGCATTGAAAAAGAGACGAAAGACGCATGCATGAGAAGCACAAAAAGACCCTTTTTGTCTATTATGTGGTCTCAAAACTAAGTGAGCCATTAGCGGATAGTGCACCTATGTACTTCGGTGACGCTCGTGCGTCCAGGGGATGTTTGTCTGCAATAGTACATGCTTCCGCTTTACGCGCAGCGTTCACAGCATTCCCATATTTTGTCAGGTTTTATAGGGCAGTAGCACAGAAAAACCTTCCACAGTGAGATTTGTGTGCTTCATACCACCGAAAAAAAGATGTGAGGTGACGTGTAGTTGTGACATAGGCATTTTAGATAATGGCTAAGGCCGCCTTCAAACTGCACATTTCTGCGTTCAGATCGCGAGCCACAGGTGTCCCGTGACAGTTTTACTAATTTTCATGTCTGCAGGTATACTGTAAGCTCTCCTATTGCAAATCTTTTTTTTAATTTATTTTTTTTTAAATTCAAGTTTTGGAAATAATTGCCAGACACAATATTTTACGACTTGGAGTGATATGGTATGTACCATCGATTGACTTGAAGGTAAACGTTCGACAGCCCTCTGCCTGGTTAGGAATAGACATGAAGCGAAAAATAGGAACGCTAACCAAAAATTTAATAAACATTTACCCGACGTTTCGGGACCAGCTCGGTCCCTTATTCACGGGTGAGTGACAAAATGAAAAGAACACGCGTCGCTAAATGCACATACGGATGTAGGGGGACTTCGCTCACGTCACGCAGTCCCGAGACGTAGCTGCTGGGCAGGGATCCCGAAGAACGATTCACGTTCCCCTTTGTGTGCTGGATAAACAAAGACTCAACGAAGAGCCGCTTTCGCCAACTCCTCTCCAAGGCCAGCATGGTGCTTCCCGCGAAGTCGACTGTGTGGCCGGCTGCTTCTGCGTGCTCCGCGAGGGCGCTTGTCTCCACATCCTTCTTTCGGACATAATATTTGTGTCGCGGAAGCCTCTCTGCGAAGTTTTTACTTCGCAAAGTTTTTTTTTTCGTCTCTCCTTTGCGTTCGCTCTTCGCTTCACGGCAGACGGCGAGACGCCAACGGATTGATGCCGCCTGGAGGCGGCCCGGTAACGGCGGTCGGAGTGGGGGATGCACTCCGAACGGTTACCGCTCCTCTCTCTGTGGCATAGAAAGGCTCGTGTGGATTTCGGCTCCTGTTGCCAAGTTGGTGCTGGTGGGCATAGCATTTTATGATTGCGTCAACTATAACGTTCGCACGGCTGCGATAAAATTAAGGGACTCGCATGATCCTCATCAGCACCCAGTCGAACAAACCATTTTATCTTTCCGCGCACCTCACTGTACCTTTCGCAAATGAGTCATCACTCAGGAAGTTCAACGAAGGCGGTGTTATGATCGATCGAAGCTTCGAGTGAGATCTTTGAAATTGTGCGATGTCATGCTTTTTTGCGTCCTTCGGGGCTAGATGGAGCAAGGGCGTGATAGCCAGCCGGCAATGGACAGGCGGCGCCGTGAGAGTGCTGCATTCAGCGCCACAAGCGGAGGTGTCCATCTTAATGGGGCGGTCAGTCTGCCCGTCGGGCCGCGGCGAGCGGCGGCGACCCCAATTTCAGCAGTCCCCGTGTGCACGTGCGCGCCGCGTCCCTTGTCTTTTGGGCGATTTTTTAGGATCATCGGAGTCTCGATAGGTCGAAGTGTTTAGAGAATATTTTAGAGTTGTCATATTTGGACACCAGTTTTAGTTGTCTTTACAACTTGAGGGGTCGCTCTATAATAATTGCCGCCCGATAGGTCTGTGCTTCGCTAGTCTCCAAGGGAGTGACACAACACAACGAGAAGGGAGCGAATGAGTTCACTGCTCTCCCCGGTTGCCCGGTTTCGAGAGCCGCCAAACCGGACACGCCGATCCTGGTTGTCACTTGTTTATAGCTCGCAGTTGGAGTCCGTGTCCCCGCCAGCGGATCGTCCTTCCCACGCCGGCGCTGCATAGACTGGCTGTTCCGGGCTATCACAGCCAGAGTCTCGCTGCGGAACCACTCCTGGATCCTCATGGCCTAGGCAGGTATGGCCAGGGCTCGCCGTTTCCGCCGGTCCTGGTGGGAACCTCGCTGGTGGAATGCTCCGGGGATCGCCATGAGCCCGACCAGCCAGAACGGCTCTATAGCTCCTGCCCGGCCTCGTGCAGTACGCTCTCTCTTCTTCCTCGCCGGCTGGCCCCCGCTCGCGCCTCGCTCGGCCGTCCTCTTCTCCCGACACCCCCCACACTAGAATAAAATGTGGGTAATATGAGCCAAACTCTGCATGATGTACACAAGCCTGGTGTAAAATGACGACAGGCAACAAAGTGTACGTGTGAGAACACTGATCTCAATGACAATTGCTGGATCAGGCTTCCCCGCTTGTTCGCTGCAGCGCGAGTGAAGCCACCGGGTGGCAACCTTGCTGGAATACGATTTGCGGTTTCGCTAGCCATTTGCTGCGGTTTGCCAGCGTGCTGTAGACACGTTTTCTACTCGTTCGTCGTCATTCGCCGAAGAATCTTTTTAAGACTCAGTGCACCGTTCAGACTTGCCGCTGTGAACACGTAGAAAAGCTTACAAAAGCGCAGTACCGCAGGAAAAAGGCACAACTCGCCGAAAGCAAGTTTCGCCTGTCTGGCGGCGTGTTCAAAGCTTCCTTGGCACGCCGAAGTGCCGTGTCTCTCCGCACGCTTGGATACCGACCAAGAATCGACGCCGTGTGAATGTTTTTTTTTGCGAGTGCAATGTGCGTGAAACCGCATGTGCCTCTGGATCAGCGTCTTACTTTACTCTGACGACTGTATAATTGCGGCGCTCGCGGTCCAAAAGCGAGCTTATTCGAGCCTCCAGCAGCGATGGCAGAATGGGGAAAGTTATGTCTTTTTTTCGTTCTTAGACGATTTACGGAATACTGCGCAAAACAGCTCCTCATCACTGATCAGTGCGGGCTCGTTATCAACCTACTTAATGGACCTTTTCCGAGAAGAGTTCTGCGCACGTGCGAGCGTCCGATGCCAAGAGGCGGAAGTCGGCACGAAAAATCGAGGAAATTCGGAAGGAGGCTTTGGATCAGCAAGTAAAACACGTAACTTCCGCATATGCATAATTGTGTTACACAAAAAAAAGAATGTGGACGGACAGAAAAACACGATGTTTGGGTCGTGTTTTTCTTTCCTCTATTTAAAGTCGCTTTAGGCACGCGCCGCAGCTCAGAGAGCGAGGAAACTGGTAGCGTAGCTCCCATTATCGATTGGTAACGCAGGTAGGTCACTTCCTGGATTTTGAGTTCGTGCAGCCACCGCCTGGTGCCGTTGCACTCGACGTTTGAGCGCGGCTCGTCTAATTGTGATTGGTGAACAGATTGCACACGACCATATGGGCCGCGCTTCAAGGATTTTCATTTTCGCCGTCTTGTACTTTTGCCTTCGAAACCCCTGCTTGCTCCACAGCATTTGCTGTATTCGTGCTCCCATGTGATCTATTAGAGTAGATTCGGAACATAGCCATGGTTAATAATTCATAATAATACGTACAGACATGAGCGTACCAACAGTGGGGGTCAGGGGGGCGCTCGCCCCCTTAGTTCTCAGAGGGGGGGTGGGGGGGGGGGGGGCAAGGCATGTGTTTCGCCACCCCCCCCCCCCCCTCCCTGAAACAGCCGCCACTGGGCAGGGTAAATACTGGCCGGCGGCGCCCAAGGGATACCAAGGGCCCCCCTCCCCCGGCCCTGGGAGGAGGGGGTTTGGTCTGCCCCCCCCCCCCTTCCACTCAAAAAAAAAGTGTTGGTACGCCCCCTTCTATTGATAGCAACTCACCGGAACAGCTGGACGATAGAAAACTCCGTGTCCGATTTATGGATGCTTGATCTAAAGGCATCTACGCGCGACACACGTTCAGAACTTTGGTGCGGCGTCGAATTCTTGATCGGTATCCAAGCGTGCGAACGCACAAAGATGCAGCATTCGGCGTGCCAAGGAAGCTTTGATCACGCCGCGAGACCGGCGACCCTTGCTTTCGACGAGTTGTGTCTTTTTCCTGCGACACTGCGCTTTTGTAAAATTTTCCACGTGTTCACAACGGCAAGTCTCAAGGTTACAGAGTCTTAAAAAACGTCTTCGGCGAATGACGACGAACGAGTAGAAAACGTTTTACAGCACGCTGGAAAACCGCAGCAAAACGCTGGCAAAATCGCAAATCGTATCCCAGCAAGGTTGCGTCCGGTGGCTTCACTTGGGGGAGCGGGAAGCGCGATCCAGCAGCTGTCATTGAGATCAGCGTGTGAGAAGGATATTTATGCTTCTCATGAGATTTTTCTGAAGAAAACCTTTTGCGTCCTGTTTTCTACACGCCGTCACATTTGTTACCAGACTCAGCATTAAAATTGGTAGCCGAAACAAACAAAAATTTGTTGTACGAAAATCTACTAATTGAAATCTCGCAGGTTTAAAAAGTTTTGGTTGCGACCGCGCGTGCCGAACGCCGCGCGCGGTCGCAACCGAATGCACGCTTACAGCTACAAGTGCCGGAGCGGGCCGACGGGCATCTCGGTTGAAGACCTGACCACCTGATTCTCGACGTCACAACGAAGCAACAATCGGCCAACTTTTCCTACCGTATTTTTCTTTGTGGCCGTCTCAGAGATTCGTAAAACAACTCGTATAAATATGTTATTTTGCCGAGTAGCTTGCAGAATGAGTTTGTAAGACCACTTTCCAAACCTGCACATCTGTTCTCGTTTACTTCAACAATTAATATAAAATTCACTTACTTGATGTGTCGCACTGCAGTAATCCACATTGTCGCCGTGTCGCTTCCCAAGATCCTGAAGAGAAGCGGCAACGTTTCGGTGGCAATCAGTTCGTCGAACGTCGTTTTCGAAAACAAATCGTTTCGTCGACACTGCGATGTTTCATCGAGAGATAGTTTCCTGGAAACCAGCACCCGCTATTTCATCGACAAACATTGCGACGTTTCGTCGACAGCTCGCTCCGCCAGCTCCGCCAGTTGCACCTCCTCGCGGCCTCTGCGCCTGCGCGGCGCGCGGCCTTGGGCTGGATACATGGATGAATGAATGAAAGAAAGATGGCCGACTGGTTCAAGTAGGGCGAACCAGTGCGCAGGCATCTTGCCTCACCGACTTAGCCTATCTCTTTTTTTTTGTGTGTGTGTGTGGGTTTTTGGGGGGGGGGGGGGGCATTGATTGCACCGATGTCGGAACTTACGATTTGTATGGTTTCGCTCCTGTCGTTGCCTGGACATTTAGGAAAGCGTTTTCAAAGCCGGAAAGTTTTGTTGTCGACCACTGTCCTTTATCAAATTAGATTCTTAAAACATTCAACAGTATGCGCTGCTCTAGAGGGCTATGTTTTCGGCAGCATACGTCATCGAGGTGCGTGTAAGTCATCGACTGTAACCCTTCGCGGGCTGGCCGCCGGCACTCCGACTGTTTTGACGAAGTGGCAGGTTCGTTTCCAGAGCAAGTGTATCTTTCCGCGCGTCGCGTCTTTTGGTAGAATCCTCAAGAGCCGCCTGAACATAGAGTAGAATAATAGTCAACACGTTAAAACATTAAAGTTAAAGAAAAATAAATGAAAAACGAGGCCTGTTTGCGGTGCACACAGTCATTCTATCGTTGAAAATGTTATGAAATCCGTTTTTAGGCTCATTGGCATCTGGCATTAGCCGCTAGCAATAAACTTTGGAAGGGACTGAGCATTCGGTTACGCGTAGTTTACTTTTACGGTGATAAAACACGATTCTCTTTTCCTCAAACTATAGAGTGTTCAACGTACTGTATTTACCAGACTGCATACGATTTTTTTTTTTTTTACTTCTGCATATTTAGCTTCTGGATATTAAATAACACGATAGTTCTGCACATGTTACGTCTGTACTGAAATTTTGCATGAACTGATACCAATGTGTGACCAAAGAACATTAACTTTGAAAGCCGCTCTTTTATGCAAAAAGCTGGGTCACAAGCTCGCCCCTGGTATCTGTCTGCTGGCACCGATAATGAAAATTGAATGTAGCGTGTGGGGACCGGTCGGCTGCTGTCGACAGATCTCGTCTAGTGGTATTCTCGCCTCCAAGGCCTTGGATGTGGTAGCCTCTCTAGAGATGCTATATAATGCATGAAGTTGCGCATTTGATATCAACTATGGTTTACTTTGTGTAATAAGACTAAACTTGGGGTAACGTTTTAGTTATCTATTACCAATTCTCGTGTTCTTTTTTTTTTCCCCGATGCAATGGTGCGTTGTTTTTTTTTTTTTTGTTTACTCGCGGGCACCGTGCTTGCGGGAGCGCGAGTATCAATGTTTTTCGGGATTTTCTTATTTATTTTTATTTGACTTTGTTCACAGTCTTCTTCTTCTTATGCGACGTCCTTTTTAAACGACCCTTAAAGGGGCCGTGAAACGTTTTCCCGAAATTCAGAGCTATATGTGTATTTGGAATCTTTGTCCTTTATTGCATAACCCACGTTCATTCATTTGATCGTCTGGATTCATTTAATGGCGCAAAAAAGATAATTTCGGTTTCTCGGGGAGCTTCCCTCTCAGTTCTACGAACACGTCATCATAAGTAACCAATAGGGAATTTCCGTTGTCTGCGCAAGGTGGCGACGTAGACCGGATTGAACACTGATCTCTATGACAATAGACCGACCTCACCAAGCGTTTGGCGCATGCGTGACGCCGCCATAACTTTAGTTCGCAGGAGGCAGGCAGCAATGCACAAGACGGCTCGTGCCGCCTCATGCTCCACAAGCGCAGAGCTCCAGCGAGGTTGTCGCACGTGCAGAAAACTAAAGCTCCCTCGATGCATTGCGGCAGCGGTGGCGTAGTCAAACTGGCTAGTGAGATCGGTCTATTCCTGGATCGCGCTTCCCCGCACCGAAAATGAAGCCACCGTCGGCCATCTTACGAGGTATGCTCTAGCACTGTCAAGCCTAGTCACTTGCCATGGTTACCGTGTGTAGGTCACGTGACAAGAGAGACAACGGCCGCCTTGACAACGCTTCCGCGGAACCGGTAAGATGGCCGACCGGTGGCTTTAATCGCGCAATGGGCTCGAAGCGGGGAAGCGCGATCCAGCAATTGTCATAGAGATCAGTGGGACTGAATGACCACAGACAGAGCGTCAGATATCGCCTCAACAGCGGCGCCATAATGACGTCACGCAGGCAAGTCAACGAAGGAGATCTGACGTCTGATATTTCGCTCCGATAACCAACATGGCCGACCTCCCTGAGCTCCAGCGTCGCCTCTTACAACGCAGTCGGCTCCTGGGATGTTAGTCAGCGTATGTCCTGTGCCCTTCTTCTACTTTGGGTCCTGTCCATTTTGCGCTGTTTCTCATCATGTCGTTAAACCAACCAGCTCAGCAAGGTATCCTGTTACAGTAGATATGCGCTGCGCAGCCCGCCAAACGAGCAGCCGATAGACCCGTGACCCGGTTGTTACCATGGCTACCAAGCGACGGAAGACTAGGATGCGTTTGAAACCGAAACTCAATCGCAATGACGTGATGCTGTATCGCGTAAATAATATAAGAGCGTCAATAAATGATTATTTGTTTTTATCAATTTCAATTTGTTATGCGAACAATCAATAAAGTTTAATATCTGTTCCGCTTTACATATCACTTACGATGACGTTTTGTTGCCTCTGGTTCCTACACCGTGTCGTATTGTCGTTTCAGAATCGCCGAAACTTATGATTTTTAAACCCGTTTTGTAAATTCCAGACACAATATTTGGCCGCAAAACTTAGAAAACAACATCTTTGGGCTTTATTGAATTTAAGAAAATTAAGATGAGGTCAATACATTTTTGTTTCATGGCCCCTTTAAGGATATATGCAATACCACCTAGAACACAAGGCCTGTGTAGGGTGCCTTCATGTGCGCTTTGCTTAGGGTGGAGACATCTGGCCATTTTGTCTCACAGTTTTATTTTTATTTTTTGTTCAGAAGCGCGTGAAAGAGCGTGCCCCTGCACGCGTTTGTGGCGCTGACTCTGCTATGGCGACATTTTGTTTTCATCGATTTCTTTGTATTTTACCCGTGAGCACGTGCTGTCGGCATCGGGCACTACAAAGGGTGGCATCACCCTTTGTAGTACCCGATGGCATCACCCTTTGTAGTACTTAGGGAATCGCACAAAGGGGCGATATGGCTGGTCTACTCAGAACGACAGCGTATCGTCGAATTCGTCGGCCGGCAGAAGGCGATCTAAAATTTCATATTACAATGATATGGCGAGAAATACGGGACAAAAAGGCGAAGAAGCACACAGGACAAGCGCTAACTGGCAACTAAAGTTTATTGAATGCTTCCAAAATTGCTATTGCAGTGCACGCGCGTAGTCTGGTCTCAACAAAAACGCGGCGCACCGCCAAAGCAGTAGATATAGCTTTCCCACCACCTGTTCAAAGAGTTAGCACTAGGGTGCCTCATTGTCCTTCTGTTTAGGGTGATGCCATCGTTTGTAGTACCCGATGCCGACAACACGCGCTCACACGGAAAATACAAAGAAATCACAGGAAACAAAATGTCGCCGTAGCACAGTCAGCGCCACGAGCGCGTGCAGGGACACGCTCTTTCGCGCGCTTCAGAACAAAAAAAAAACAAATAAGGGTTGAAACAAAATGGCCAGATGTCATCACCCCAAGCAAAGCGCACATGAAGGTACCCTAGTTAGCGCAACCGCTGCATCACCCCGCCGCATCATCCAAACGAGGAAAGAAAAAAAAAGGAAAAAGAAAAGCGCCGTGTTGATATTTACGAGCTAGGTAGTGTTAAAAGAGCTGTACACTTTCGGTTGCATATACACCGATGCGGCGCTGATACAAATGTCTTTGTCGCAAGCATGTATATTTGCCGCCTCCAGCAACTCTCTTTCTAACCGTCCTTTGTTGCACCCCTCCACCTGCGCACCGTCCAGCATGGGGGAACAACCACAAGTTTTACAATGCCCCGGCAAGTTGGAACCGTAATTGCTGCCAAGAGACGCCGCATGTTCTCGAAGTCTATCTATTAAGTAACGACCCGTCTGGCCTATGTAAACACAACCACACGTAAAAAGAATCCTGTAAACGACCTCAGTGGTACAAGGCACGAACTTTATGACTTGTTTCTTGCTGCAAGCAGGTTTCTTCACTTTCGGCCCCCTCACCATGGGGCTCATTTTAGACAATCTGCACAGGGCAGTGAAAACAACATCCACCTCGAACTTAGATGCTATCCTTTTCAGATTGTGCGACACTTTATGAATGCAGGGTAGCACTACAAAATTCTTTGGTTTCCTCTTGGGTTCAACGCTCGAGCTTTTTTTTAACGTTTTAGAAGGGATTGCGCAGCTCCCTGTATTAGAACCGAGGGAAAACTGGAGTGTTCCAAGCGAAGTGTCTGCAGGTCAGAACTATCACTAATTACATGCGGACAGGACTGAAGCAGTGCCGACCGGAGGAACAGCGAGGCGATGCCCCTCTTTATCAATTTAAAGTTGGCTGAGTCAAAAGCCAAAAGGGCTTTTTTTGTGCGTGGCCTGTACATAGAGCACACATGGTCAACGGAGTTAAAAGACAATCGGAGATCTAAAAATTGTAAAAATCCTTCCAACGGAAGTTTGTAGGTAAAATGTAAATGCTTAGAAGATCAATTAAAAGGAAGGGCTGTTAAGATGCTGGAGGAGTTGAACCTCGAGGCTTTGCAAAGCGTGCAAGAAACTGCAAACTGGATGTCCTGAAGATGTTCGTTGCGGCAAAGATGCGCAAAGTTGAGTGCCCTTTCAGAGCCATCGTCACCGAGAGAGTTGCAAAGTTGAGTGCCCTTTCTTTTACTGTACTAAAAAGAGTTCTAATTTAACAGATTTATCTACGCATCACAACAAGAACCGCGTGACTAATATCAGCCTCTGCAGGTGTTTGCGAAATCTGTTCGACGCAACACTTTATTGTGCGCCACGTTTTTTCCTCACTTGGGAGGATAGTTTACTTGAGTGTTTAAACCACTGCTCTTCATATCTATTTGCTGGATCGCGTTTGTCCTGCTCCACAAATGCGGCCACTGGGGCCCATATTTCTGTTGAGTTATATTACCTCTAGCCAATGTACACCTGGAGCAGCCACTATCATTCTTCCATGACAGACAGCGTCGTGTCAGTTGTGGTGGCAGGCTGCCATACAAATAGCCATAGGTGATATTTCGTTCTCGAGTGAAATTGTTCGACAAAAAAATTGTTGAAACGCAGCGTGAACGATAGCCCGATGTTTGAGGACCCAATGAAAGTTTCACGAAATCGCAGCACCGGGGAAAAGCAGCACAGCACGCATCAAAATTCGCATCGAAAGCAGACGCCGGTAAGGCGTCTATTTCGATGCGAGCTGCGCTGCTTTCCCCTGGCGCTGCGTTTTCGTAGAACTTTCGCCGGGTCCTCAAAGATGAGGCTACCGTTCACGCCCGGTTTCAAAAATCTGCTTCGTCGAACAACTTCAATCAAGCATAAAATATCACCATGGTACAGTGTACTAGACCCACGGCTATTTTTATGGCAACCGTCCCGCCATAGTGCTGTCGGCCATATTACTATGAAGGCTAGAGATAATGTAACTCTACGAAAAAGATGGCCGACCATGGCCGCATCCCTGTCCATAGGCGGAGCTGGTCAAACGCGATCCAGCAAATAGGCATAGAGATCAGTGGCTTAAACTCTAAGTGTGTGGGTATTTTCATTACAAACTAGAAGTTCAGCACTCCGTAGACAATTTTAGTTGCTAAGACGGACGCTTGAGATTTTAGTGGAACTCGAAAACAAACGATGAGATCAGCTCTGCTCAACAAAAGATGACAATACCCAAAACCTTCGTGGTCTCCTTTGTCTCGTGGTCCTCGTTTGTGAGAGCTGTCCATCACGTTTGGAAGTATGGTTAAATGTATTTTTTTTTTTTTTGTATGACGGCGTGGCCCACATTGTGCAATTAGTTCGCAGCAATTTTGAGTAAATCTGCTAATTCTAAGATGTCGGATGTAGCACTCGTTCTTAGTAAGAAAGTTATAAGCGACGTGTGCGTCGAACAGCGCTGGTGTGGTCAAAGCTCGGGATTCATCAAATCATATAGCTTTGTGCATAGTGAAAACGCCTGCCCAATTTCTGGTTGTCAGCGAGGCTGAAATAGGACAAGTTTTGTTTGCATACAAAGAGAACTGTTAGACGTGCTGTCAACCTCTACTTCAAGCCCAACGTTTCCACCTTGGATGTTTTGCTTATGTTGGCGAGTAGGGCTAAAGAAGGGGCTAAATTCGAACACTTCGATAGGTCGCTATTTCGTAACGTTGCTTGAATTTAGTTCGCACGCGCGATGACAGAGGTTCTGCACGCAGACGGGCGTCATGGAAATTCGAAGAGCCTTGCGCGGATAACACTGTGATTATCCGTATGCGATCTGCACCCACAGACTTCGTATCCGCATAGAAACCACATCCGCAATATTTATAAATTACTGTATCCACATCCGATCCGCATACGCAGTCTTTGAGTTCGCATCGGACCGCATCCGCGAAATTCGGAAGCGCATTTGACCCGCAATTCGCAAATTAATTTAGATCATGGAATCAGTCATGAATATATTCAAAAAACAACATCAGTATCGCATCCTATAAGCCGTCTGCTTCGGTTTGTACAAGTCACATTTCGTGTTAAAATACGGGGAAATACACATTACTGTATTTAGATTTCGAAGCATTTATATAATGAGCGACCATCCTTCTACAGAGAGCTCGCATCGCTGGGAAGATCATCGCAGCTATGAGATCGTCTTAGGAGTCTATGAAACTGTTAAGATGTGCTAAAGAAATGTGTATTCATTTCTTTTTTTTTAATTTTTGCTTTGGAAAGCTTACTTCAAGCAGACGCATACTTTCTAAACATAAAGGTTTACAAAGAACATTATGTCACCTTATTTGGGCCAAACAATACAAAAGCGGGAGAAGAAAATCCGGTCACTCAACCCATAAAAATACTCGTATAGAAGGTGCGCGTACACAACAGAGAAAATATCACAGCATATATTAATGTCAACATGTCATATCGGCTTCAGTTTTAAACACGAACCCTCGACTGCGACTACACACACACGCAACCTTCACTTGTCGTGGATGCTGTTAGACGTATCAAAATACCGTCAGTGTGGGTGAATTCAGACTGGTTCTTCTCTCAAACTATGACCAGGTAATGAGAACTCAATTCCCGCTGGTGCATTTGATGGAGGGATGGCATGCACGAACTGCCCTACAAGAGTCAGGTAGGAAAACGTGTGCTGGTGCACGTTTCGCTTTCACTTACCTATTCACTCATCAGTCTACACTCTGCGGTCTCACATGATTATGGGCTGCCTGGACAAACGTGTAGACCCGGTCCCGCGGTTTTACGCATTCAATTTGCATCCGCAGCCCCTGGCATCCGCATCCGATCCCCAATCCGCCAAATCTGATTAATTTATATCCGAATCCACCAGATTGCTCTTTCGCCCGCTGGACGCTTCGGAAGCCGGACGCACGAAGAGAAGCAAAAACAGGGCACTGAGGGATCTTCTTGATCTGCAAACCCAGGTGCTCTAGAAGATAGGTCCCACGCATGAGACGGCAAGCCGGCACTGAGCGTCCGCTCGTTCTTGTGCCTTTAGTTTACGCTCGTTGACGGAGAAAAAGAACAGGGCGGCCAACTAATTACAAAGGCTGCGTTTGAACTGACTGCATACATGTTATCTTCAAACAAACAGCAAAACATCCCCCCACAACTTTCCCCACACGCCTTCTCTCCCTTGTGAGCAATGACTCGGCATAAAAAATCAGTGCCAACGCGGAAAGGGTGGAAGGGGTGGAAAGGGCGGAAGATATGAAAGCTGAAAGTGAAACCTCCTTTCCAGAACGGCTTTTCTCGTGGGAGCCCGCTTCCCCTTTGGTGAGGCCTCAACAGGGCCACGACAGGAAGGGACGGGGGAATGTCTCATTAATCTCCAAAACGTGTCGCGGTCGCCCGGAAAAAAAAATTGCCAATGGCGTCCCCGACTCAGACATTGATTTTTGCATGCATGTTGTAACTCAAAAAGACGATAAGATCTAACGTTTGTCAAACCCGGTTAAAAGCAGCTGTAGACAAAAGCTGTCAAATCAAATAGGGACAACTGAGTGTCTACGTGTTCTTGGTTGTGGGCATTTAACAAAACAACTATAATACAGGCATGTCAGACATTGATTTTAACATGCATGTTGTAACTCAAAAACACGATAAGGTCTAACGTTTGTCAAACACGGTTAAAAGCAGCTGTAGAAAAAAGCTGTCGAACCAAATAGGGACCACCGAGTCTCTACGTGTACTTGGTTGTGGGCATTTAACAAAAAACCATCAGACAGGCATGTAGGAGGCATCACGATTCTTTGGGTACATTTTAATGGACATGTGAAAGGAAACACATGACCCTGAAGGATCACGTGATATCGCACAAATCTGTTATACGATTTTGATGGGCGCTGTAGTTTCACGGAAAGTATTGGGACTTACCCCAAAGGCCTCTCACAAAGCTATGGCGGGTCTCTTACACCCTTTAGAAATTCTTAAAGGTTACGCCAGGCCCAATAGCAAACTTTGACTGACATATAAACCAAGTCAAGCAATGTTGATTGGTATGTCAAATATTTCAGGAATCATCTTTGGCCCCACTAAAAAATGTTCAGTAGGCTACCGACGCTGGCGCTTGCGCGCCTTTTAAGGAAGATCGCTATAGCTGTGTTCCACAATCTCGCCGGATTCCGAGCACCAAGAATTCAGGTGTTGACATCTTCTTCCGCCGACGCCGTCGTCGTAAGAGCTCATGAGCTCGCTCCGCAAACTTCGCGGAACATGCGGTTATTTTTCTCACCTTCTTGTACCGAATTCATGAGTATCAATAAAAAAAAATATTTTAATTAAATGGTTGATCGTTTAGCAATGTATCTTTTTCTACCCTGCCTCGTTTTTCCATCTGCGTTAAGTTGGAAACCCTTGGAAGCATGTAAAACCAACTAGCTCAGCTCCAGGCAATCACAACTCATCTTTCTAGATCTTTGAACACATCTTCTCTTTGTTTTCACCCCCTTGACCGAAATTTAGGTGTCGATGAAAACGAAGAGTTTCAGTAAATGGTTGATAGTTCGCTTTCATCTTTGTGTATGCTAAGCGCAGCGAGGGGGATCGGTGGCCGCCAATAAAGAAAAACAAAAATCGGTGGCCGAGTGGTCTAGCGCACACCAGCTCGGAGCACGTAGAGCGAAAGCTCGCGCTGCAGAACCCAGGGATCCTGGGTTCAATCCCAACCCCTGCCCGTTTCGATCTGGATGAGCATCGTACCGGCGAGCGGTCGTGTGCCACTACTGCGTGGTGCACGTTAAAGACCCCAGGCTAGCAGTTGTACTGCACTGGCTAAATTTCTCATTCTACATATGGGAGACTCGTCGCCCGTTGAGGCAGACCAAGTTCTAGGCTGTATAAACATACAAACAACCCAATTTTTTTAAGTGTAGACACTCCGCAGGTCGGATCGCGCGGAGCGAAAGCTCGCGCTGCAGAAACCAAAAATGCTGTAACTCGGTGACAACTTCTTTTGTCATTTCCAAAAAAACAAGTGAAGACCTGCGCGAGAACAGCTGTTATTGGCGTTCAGATGTGTGAGAGCGCACCGCCAGACATAGTTCCTGCTTCATGCCCGCAAAAAAGTCCCCAAGCTTAGATTTTATCCCCACCCTGTCCGTCACAATCTGCAAAAGCAGCGTACCGGCGTCCTGTCGTATCACTATTGCGTGGTGCGTGTTGAAACCCTAGGCTAGCGGTTGTACTGTTCTGGCTAAATGTGTCATCTGATAGCTGAGGGACGAGGCGCCCCATGAGACTATATGCTGGCTGTCTAAACATGCATACAACAGAACCATCAACCTATCGATCCTTTCTTTGGAAAGAAAAAAGGGCAAACAATCGTAAGAGAAAGACAACGAGATAACTTCATTCAGCACGAGCCCACACCTACCGAAGCCGCATATTCGTAACCAGCCATTGCCTTTGTAATTAAGCACATGATCGTGCTCTGGCATTCGAATGGGCTATTTTGATTAGAAGCAGGCGTTAAATACGAAGTGGAAGTTAGCGGGCGTAGAAATACAGAACGCGACTAATTCTTAGGACCTTTGACTCTTCGTGTTTCGTTACTGATGGCTAAATCTTAATGGGTCGTTGTACAATCTCATAGGTGTCTCAATTAGAGAATCTGAAATGGTAGTCGTTTTCTTCAACTTCTATTTCAGCTCAGTACTAAGGATTGCCTGTGAGAGCTATAGTGCAATTTTGTGATTTCTTCGTGAATTTCAAGATATTATTTCGCTGTCCGCTTTCAATTCGGGCAATAGCAACCGGTTCTGACAGCGTAAGAAAAGATGGAACTCACTCTTGCAGACCAAATACGTTAGTTTGTCAACTACCTGTGTTTACTTTTGATCAAACAACACTCAAAAAAGTATACAAGTGTACAAAATAGGCCACAGCGTTACCTCATATTAAAAACAAAATCTATGGTTACTTAGAAAAAACACTTAGACAATGAATTCAACATAAATGATATTTAACCTGCAGTGTAAAAAAGGAGCGTTGAATTGAGCCTAAATTTGTTATGCGAGATTGTCGCGCTGGTATAAGGCAAGTAATGTTTTTGTCGATGTCATGGATTTATATTTAGGGTTCACTGTTGATTTCTGTGCCCACTCGTTGTCAATCATTAAAGGGAAGATGGAATAAGTTTTTTTTTCTTTCAATAACTGCAGTTAAGAAGTATTGACACCCATACCCCCCAAAAACACGTTATTTTTTTCTCAATGCAATGGCACGCGCTAAAATGAATTAGAAGATGGAGCAGTAGTCAACCCCTCAAATCTCAATCAAAACAGCTGCCATGTGATATAGAGCCAATTATATGCCGCCAATGATTATCCTAGCCGCGAGCTGGGCTTGGAAATGCACAGGGTCATAGCCTCCTCTATACTGACAAAGGCTGGCAGATCGTCATGTGACGCTGCCACCAAAAGGGAAAAAGCAGAGAGATAGACAAGAGTCATATAACAGGGCGCCCCGCTGTGGTGAGAAACAGAAACACACTTGTCCCGCGATGGAATATCCGCCCGTGCTTCTCCCGTTCCTCAGGCTACCGATTCTTTTCTCGTCGGGCTTGAAAACCATGTTTTGGACCCTCGCCGCAGCAAACGCTGTGCGCTGAATACCGTACCCACCGAGAAATGTTCTGTCCTACGAGATCCTCGCGCTCCGAATCTGCGACCGGGCACTGTATGGCTCCGTCATCGAACTCCAGGTTTTGTGAGTATAGAGGAGGCTATGTCATGGCACATGTCGCGTTTTACTCATTGAAGTGGCCATCAAACGATTTTTCTACTTCTTCCTTCTTAGCTTGAATCCTCAACTCAAGGGCGAATTGAGAAATCACGTCGTCGTGACATGCTTGGGCATCGGTGCGATGACTCCAAGCTTCCACCGTGCTTTTTAATCACACCATAGAACTTATCATTTGATGATAAGTGCCGTCACGACACTCATTGGCCACGAACGCGAACCAAAATATTCGTCGAAGGAATAATTGTTGACGAGCGCATACGTGCGAGTGACGCAGTTCTCGTTTCCAATGCGTGAGCTGGGCTCGGCTGACGTCATTTTGGCAGCGCTGACGTGCTTTGGGTACCGCGGATGTATCATAATAAAAAAGCGGAGAGCTTCCGAAGGAAAGGAGGTACGAAATAGTTTGCTATATTTTCAGATGTTCGTACCGAAAAGCTGGCTTTTGACTTGTTTCCCTCTTTCTTTGGGCGCACTAAACACTTGCGATTCGTAAAGCTCCAATTTAAAATAATTTATCCCAGCCCAAAGTTCGTTTGATGTCCCCTGTAAGGTTCGACTATTCCTGAATTCGCACCAATAGACCTATTTCTAAGTTACCCGATCATCAAGGATAATTCTGGAAGTATAGGTGCACGCGCCGCACGCGTTTTTTTTCCCCATATAAATATTAGAAGTTAATAACCAAAATAAGGTATTAACGAACGCGCGTGCAAGATGTAATTTGTAAAGGGCATTTGTTTTAAAACAGTTACGGCTGCAGACACCAGCACGTGAGGCGCATAGTGCCGTGCGCGCAACTTGCCAAGTAGGCAGCGCGTGCGTAGCCGAACGGTTATCGCGCTTGTCTCCCACGCGAAAAGCCAGGGTTCGATTCCTGGCCGCGGCTACACATTTTTGTTGACGCTGTAATCTGACGTTCTGGTAAATTCGAGAACCGTCTTGCTGATTCGAGATTAGAATGTTCTAGGCACCGGACCTCCTACGCCGAATGCTCCAGAAGCCCACGCGTGTACAAAAGCGGCTCCGCGTGGAAAGCTGGGGTCAGTCTCGCCCCAGCGTTCGACTCTGCTCTACGCCGACTTCGACGCCCGCGACGCTCTTTTATTATTTTCTGTACCCTTTTATTTTTGGCACAAGTTCGACACATTAAACGTTTCTTTCTCCCTGTTTATTTATTGTTCTTTTGGTCACCACTCGTGACATTTGGTGGAGGTGCGGGGTAGTCTTCCGGGGCTGAGCACGTCGCTTGGCCGGGATGTCGTTGGAGGGGTACGATTAACGGGCATAGAATGGAGTACCCCGCACCTCTACCAAATGTCACGGGTGGTGACCAAAAGAACAATAAATGAACAGGAAGAAAGAAACGTTTAATGTGGCGAACTTGTGCCAAAAATAAAAGTGTACAGAAAATACTACTGGCCCAAGCTCGCGAAGACAGTGCACCACTATACCCTATCTTACCACGAGTGTCAACGACGAAAAAAACCACCGACGAGACTGGCAGGACTTCTTCAGCCTATTGCGCCGCCATCTGCCCCGTTTTAGCAAATTGTAATGGACTTACTTGGGCCACTCCCACCATCGACGCAAGGAAACCGATGGATAATCGTCGCAACCGATTATCTCACACGGTACGCCGAGACAAAAGCCCTTCCATCAGGAACGGCTGTTGAAGTCGCCAAGTGTTTCATCGAGTCCATTGTCCTCCGGCACGGCGCTCCCGAAGTCTTGATCTCAGACCGTGGATCCTCGTTCATGGCCCAGCTGACACAGGAAGTCCTTCGTCTCAGCCACACCAGCCATCGTCGCACCACGGCGTACCACCCGCAGACCAACGGGCTGACAGAAAGACTCAACAAGACCATCGCCGACATGATCTCCATGTACGTCGACGTGGAGCACAGGACATGGGACGAGGTGTTGCGTACGTCACATTTGCCTACAACACGGCCGTGCAAGAGACGACCGGGGTGACACCCTTTCAACTGGTGCATGGCACGAAAGTACCGACCATGCTCGACGCGATGCTACCCCACGAACCAGCTGACGATGGAATCCCCGACGCCCAAGTGGTTGCTCAACGAGCCGAAGAAGTTCACGCCCGACTCCGAATTGAAGATCCACAACGTGTCGACGCTACCCGGTACAACCTTCGTCGTCGGGACGACCACTCCAAGCCCGGAGACCGTGTGTGGGTTTGGACCCCGATACGACGACGCGGTCTCAGCGAGAAATTCCTAAAACGGTACTTTGAACCCTACAAGGTACTTCGTCGACTTGGAGATCTGAACTACGAGGGAACACGGACTTCATCACGCCGCCCTCCACGACCAGAAGTCGTCCACGTCGTGCGCATGAAGCCATACTACGCTCGATAGGACTGTGGACCTTATGTGTTCTAAATGACTCTTTAACTTACCGTTCCTTTTGCTCACTTTGTTTTGTTCTGCATCGGGGCGATGCACTTTTTAAAGGGGGGAGTAATGCCGCGCGCAACTTGCCAAGTAGGCAGCGCGCGCGTGGCCGAACGGTTATTGCGCTTGTCTCCCACGCGAAAAGCCAGGGTTCGATTCCTGGCCACGGCTACACATTTTTGTTGACACTGTAATCTGACGTTCTGGTAAATTCGAGAACCGTCTTGCTATTTCGAGGTTAGAATGTTCTAGGCACCGGACTTCTACGCCGAATGCTCCAGAAGGCCACGCGTGTACAAAAGGGGCTCCGCGTGGCAAGCTGGGGTCAGTCTCGCCCCAGCCTTCGACTCCGCTCTACGCCGACTTCGAGGCCCGCGACGCTCTGTTATTATTTTCTGTACCCTTTTATTTTTGGCACAAGTTCGCCACATTAAACGTTTCTTTCTCCATGTTTATTTATTGTTCTTTTGCTCGTGTCGAGATCCACGGTGAGACGTGCCCTGTCAAGTTCGTCGTTCTGCAAGACTGTTTGAGGGACGTTATCCTCGGAATGGACTTCCTCTGCAAGTATGGCGCCGTCATCGACCTCGGGGCAAACCAGTTGATGCTGCGAAAGCCTGTTCTGCCACCGGTGGATGCCAACACGACGTCATCCGCAATTCGAGTTATAGCCAACCATGTGAATCGGCCGCCGCGGTGAAGTGTTTTCGTCACCGTCATAATCGACGCAGTCATGCACGGTGAAGCTCTTCTGGAAGGCAGTGTCCAACTGCTTTTTGATAAAGGAATTGGCGTCACACGAGGCGTAACGGATCTCCAAGAAGGACGTACAACTGTTCTCGTGACAAACTTTCGAGAGGAGCCGCAGCACCCAACAAAGGGTACCACCGTGGTGTATGTCGAGGAGCTTCAGGCGCCAGCCGTGGTCACCGCAATCTCCGAAGAAACCTCGTCGTCACAGCAGGAGAGCACGACGCCGCCGCCGCTCGACATCGACCCCGGGCTTCCAGCTCCGAAGCGCCGGCTACTGGTTGATCTCCTCGCCGAATACAGTGACTGTTTTGCCACGACATCGAAAGTTCGCCAAACATGATGTCCCCTCTAAGGTTCGACTATTGCTGCCTTCGCGCCAATAGACCTATTTCTAAGTTACCCGATGATCAAGGATAATTCTGGAATTATAGGTGCACGCGCCGCACGCGTTTTTTTTTTTGCCCATATAAATATTAGAAGTTAATAACCAAAATAAGGTATTAACGAACTCGCGTGCAAGATGTAATTTGTAAAGGGCATTTGTTTTAAAACAGTTACGGCTGCAGACACCAGCACGTGAGGCGCATAGTCCTACATTCTCTGCATTATTATTGATGCTTGACTGATTTAGGAAACTTTCTATTGGGAACCGGAATACAGGTCCAAGCTGTCACGAGCCCAAATCGATTGATCGCGGATTGCTCATGTCCATAGTATATTCGCCATATAAGAATTGTTGCAGCGGATATCTCTAACTTCATGACAAATCCTATGGATCGCATTGCAGACAACGGCAACAATGTGATGCACACAACTGTGTTATTAAGTTTTACGAAGAAGAGACTAAAAGAAAACGTCCGTTTCTATGCTTACACGTACGCGGCGACAAATAAGTTTCTTGGTCAGAGAGGTCACGTGCTTGTCAACTTTACTAGAACAACTCAGTTGCAAAACTGCCGTAGCATCCTGCTTCCAAAAAGTTTCCGATGCGTACACGAGAACCGAACTTGACGCGATGGGAACTCCGGCATTTCTTCCGCTGCGGCCACTCCGGGAACTGCACGGCTGCACGTATCAGTTCGGTCGCATCGCGCAAGGGCCGGTTGTCTTTGAGTTCCTGCATAGTCTCCCTAAGCAAGCCAAAGTTGCACGCCTAGCCATCTTGAAATCCTGAGTAATTCGGGAATCGACGGAGCCGTGCTCCGTCGATTGCGGCCTGTCACGAGACTGAATTCGGCATATAGCGGCGCCACGCGTGCCGCCGCGTACGGAAAACAGCACATGAGGAGAAGGAGGTAAAAACAGGGGAACATACGCCGGTGCATGTGCAACGGCTACATTTTCTTTTCAGCGTAGGAGTCTTTGCTCCTCACGTGATCGATCTCGTCGAATAGCGGCGTGGCGGCACGTAGAAAACAGACGCACAACTCTGACTCCCGTACGGAGCCGACATATGCTTCGCAGCAGCTGTGTATGGGCGCCACCATAACCGACCTTCAGTTATTTTTCCCTCTTTGTTCGCTCGCTTCACCTCATCAGTGTCACAGCAAGACAGGTTAGTGCCACTTTAGGTGTTACTGTGTCCTTCTCCCCAGCATAGACCTTTGTGGAGGCTCGTCAGTTTCCGCTTCAGGGTCTCGGCATCTCGGTAAGTCAAGAGGCGGCTGGCAATGGCGGCTCAATTGGGCGCGTGTTAAAAGCCTCTATAGACGCTTTAAACACGCTCCAGATTGAGCCGCTATTTGCCGGCCTTTTCTTGTCTTACGGAGATTCCGAGCCTTTGAAGCGGGTGTCGACGAGCTTCCTCAAAGGCCTTGGCTAGGGAGAGGGAAAGGGTAGCACCTAAATGGACAATGATGAGTCCTGCTATCGTAATGATTAAGTGAAGTAAATGTAATAAGAGGAAACAAAAACTCATGGTCGCTTATGGCGGCACCCATGCACAGCTGCCTGAAAGCATCTATCCAAGAGCTTTAGGTGCCGCCATCTCTCTGCGCCATCTCGCAGTAGCTTTATTAAGCAACGTTCACGTTTTTACCCACCGCTAAAGGGCTGCGCTGTAATCGTATAGAGCAGTGATTCTCAACTATTGGCGACGTGCCCGACCGAAAGCGTCGCTGTGGTCGGCCTTCCACGATTGGCCGAACGCTGACTACGACGTCAGAAAAGGATTCATCATCGACGGAAATAAGGGGAACGAAAAAACTTTAATTTTGACAGTGTTGGCAGTGTTCCTTTGAGAGCGCAATGATTTCAAGCTTCCACCATGCTATTTACAAACACCATCGAACTCGCTGTTATGAAGTCTGCTCGCGCCAACGAAACCAGGGGCGGTGACGCTCACCAAAATCTTCGCCGCTCTCAATGCCCATTTCAAGCCAAGGGTATCGACGGTTGCAAGCTTCAAATTCTTCTCAAGACGACAGCACGAAGGCGAGGCTGTCAATGACCATGTAGCGGCGCTAAACATGTTGGTAGATGACTGCAACTTCGGCACTACGCGCAACCGCATGATTGAAAACCAGATAGTGTCCGTTATTAACAACGCGGGAATGCAGACACGGTTATTGGAATAGTCAAACCTGAACCTGGAGTCCGCGAAGCAACTGGTCATTGCAATGGAAGCGGCAAGAAAAGACGGCTACGCCCTTCCTCCTCAAGCAGCGTCAGCGGGCGCAGTGGAGCCCACCATCTTTGTGGAACCGCCCCGACGGATTGCGGCTAACGTTGTCGAGCGTGGCTGTGATCGGTGCGGAGATAAACATCAAATGTCCCGGTGTCGCCACCGATCAAGCACCTGTTTTAAGTATGGACGTCAGGGGCACATTGCAAGGGCCTGCAGAGCATCACCGACTGGCCCAAAGAATCGGATGGACTCTCGTTTAGTGCACCCATCGGACGACCTCCAGGAAGCACAGCCCGATGTAGACGAGTGCGCCACGTGGTCGCCACAGATAAGGGGACCCCGGGCCCATGCAGATTAAGGCCTTTGTGAGCGACGTGCCACTTGTCATGAAGCTGGACATGGGCTCCAGCGTTTCCATCATAGGTCAGCAAAGGTTCAATGCAGTGTTTCCTGGAATGCCATAAGAACACTCCAAAGTGAGACTGAAGAGCCATTTGGGAGAGCTCTCATTGGGTCTGGGGAAGATTACTGCAGCAGCAAAGGTGGGAACACGTGAGTCGACACTGCTGTTGTTTGTGGTAAAGGGGACTTGTCCGACACCGCTGGGCAGACTGGATGGAAGCATTCAAGATTTAATATATTGAAGCCTGAGGGGGCGAATTCTGTCCGTTTTGTCAGAAGCCTAGTCGAACCATTCAGCGAAGTGTTTTTAGAAGCACTTGAAACAATGCACGTTTGGTCGTCAAATGCCATCCTGAAGAAAGGTCAAGTCTGAAGTTTTTTAGAACACGACCAGTGCCATTCGCACTGCGAGACAGAGTAGTAGAGGAACTGCAGCATATGCAGCGCGACGGCATCATATGCCCCTTTAAGGCGTCGCAGCGGGTGCAGCACCCCTAGTTCCCGTAGGTCAAACAAGATGGCCGCTTACGCTTTTGTGGCGACTTCAAGATCACTATCAATCCAGCGGCGATGAGCGAAAGCTATTCGATTCCTAGGATTGAGGAGCTCTTCGCGAAACTGAGTGACGTGGCGAAGTTTATAATGCACGACTTAATGGACGCCTATTGACAAGTCCAGCTGGATGCACAGTCACACGAATTGGTCCCGATCGACACTGCGAAAGGCCTGTTCAAGATTACAAGGCTTCCGATTGGCGTGTGTCCGCCCCTGCCTTGTTCCAGCGAGAAATGGACAACATCCTGGCCGATCTGCCGCACGTGGCGGGCTATTTAGAGGACATTCTTGTGACCGGCGCACCGTGACGAAGATCACTGGTAAGAATGTGTGCCGGGTCTCAGGGCGCCCTCAGGAGGCGCCCTTCGTTGAAGCTAGCAAGCGCGAGTTCATGAAAGAGCTGTGGAGTGTTTTAGGGCACGTTTTTAATCGCAAGGGTTGATCCTGGCCTACGGAATGTAGAGGCTGTCCTCATGGTCCACGACACCAGGACGTGAAGAGCCTCCAAAGCTACCGCCTCCCTTTTAATTTTCTTGCAAGTTTCCCGACTCTTTCTTGCAGTACAGCACCGGGAATTGTTGGGGTTCCGGGCGTAAAATGGATCTGGACGTCAATGAAGAGGAGGCTCTCTCCCAGAGTAACTCTTGCTGCCATCAGCACAAGCTGTGGCCCGTTTGGACCCAAAAAAAGAATACTGTCTTGAACATGAAGCATCCCGGACGGTCTCGGTGCGGTTCTTGCGCAGAAGGAGGCTTCAAAAAAAAGCGACACCTATCGCATTTGCGCCGCGGAGCCTAATTGATTCCGAGTAAAACTACAGCCAGCTTGACAAGGAGGTGCTTGCTATGGTGTTCGGAGTGACACGTTTCAAGCAGTACCTTTAGAGGCGTTCGTTTGAGGCGGCGACTAAACATAAACCACTACTGTTGCTGTTGGCAGCTGATAAGCCCATTCCCCAGACATGTTCGCCACGCATCTTACGCTGGGCAATATTCTTGTCGGGGCACGATTTCACCTGGAAGTAGAAGCCTGGTGGACAGATTCCTCACGTAGACGGAGTGAGTCGGCTGCCCTTGCCTACAAGTGAATTCCAGGTCGAATGCCCCTCAGAGGTGTTCATGCTCCATGGATTCTACCCAAAGTATTGTCAGTGCACACGGTTGCAGCAGCTATGAGCAGCGGTCCGTGCTTGCTACAACTGCGAGCAGCATTGTGGACTGGACAAAAGCCGCCCGTACAGCCGTGGAAGCCATACAAAGCACGGTTCCAAGAGATGAGTGTAGAGTTATTGTATTTACTGGGAAGCCGAGTGGTAGTTCACACGTCTTTACAGGCATATGTGCTCCAGTTGCTTCACGAAAGTCACCCAGGAGTCTCGAAAATAAAAGCAGTGGCGCGAAACCTTGTATAGTGGCCAGCTCTGGATAATAATATTAATAATAAATCGTTTATTGAGCAATTCGTGTACATAATTGTGATCAAAGGCCCTCATGAGCGCGCAAGTGCTTGTGTGCGGGACAGTGGCAACCCAACAGAGTGCTCATAATAAGTAAAACAATGATGACACAAACATTTTTGCCAAGAACAGGCTATATATACATTGTTAACACAGGAAAATTGGACAGAAAAGAAAGAACAGTACGTATACACCTAAGATGACGAGAGCCCCGCTTCTTTAATTTCTGTTTCGCGTCTTTCGGAGACGGCAGGTCGAACAATTCTTCCAGAAGTTTATTAAAGTTGAAAGGAATATAATATTTTCTTAAACGCCTCCCGTAATTTGTGTATACCATAGGAATAGAAAAGGTTTCAGAATGTCTGAGATGTTTTTGTCTGTTTACTTTATACTTGAAATCGTTGGTATAATAATACTTCAATAAAACTTCATATTCCCTTAATTCCTCTACCTGCAATATTTGTAGTGTATGAGGACATCACGGCGGAAGTGGAGGCATGCCAAACCTGCCAAAAACATCATTGAGCGCCAAGATCGGTACCAGTGAGGCCATGGCTATTTCCGAAAAGGTCGTAGTCTCGACTGCATGTAGATTTTGGTTGACCCCTGAGAAACGCCTACCCGTTCATTGCTGTCGATGCTTATTTTATATGGATCGAGGTATTTCCCGTAAGCACATGCTCGACGTCTGTGACAGTTGATTTTCTGCGGAAGATGTTTGCTATTCAGGAGCTGCCGGATTTAGTTGTATCATACAATGTCCCGGCATTTGTGAGCAAATAATTCAAGACATTCTTACGGAAGAATAGCAAAAGACAAGTGCTGGTGCCCTCGTACCATCCCGCGTCCGATAGAGCGGCCGAGCATGCAGTGCAGACGATTAAACAGAATTTGAAGAAGGCCTGATCAGGGGACTTTCATACGCAAATAGCCAGACTGCTGCTGTCATACAGGACGACGCCGCATGAAGAGACGGGCTGTAGTCCTGCTGAACCTTTGATGGGTCGGAAGCTTAAGACTCCGCTGGGCTTGCTGCGACCTGATCTCCGGACTACGGTGAATCTAAAACAGCTCCAGCAAGACGTGCGCAAAAATGAACCGCACTCAAGGGTCACGAATATTGAGCCTGGAATGCCAGTCTCCTCGGAATTTCCGACCCGGTCCTAGGTGGGTGCCTGCTAATGTGGAGTCTGACCAGTAATTTGCGTCGACGCAGCAACTGCCAGATGGCAGTGTGTGGACAAGGCATCACGATACCCTCCTCATAGCACCGAGACTCCACAGTTCTACTTGTAGCTCTGAACTTCCATTAACGGCTCGCCCATGCACAGCAAGTGTCAACCAGCCCCCTGTAGGAACAAACGCTGCTGACAACACAACCTCGAGGACGGTAATCTCTCCAAATGTGGGCACAAATTCAGCTGCAATTTCTGGCGACGATATGCACCAAGCCGCCCAGCCTACTGTGACTACTGGCCTCGCAGTCAATCCGGACACTACTGACACTACAGCCTCGACTACGGGTTGCATCAGCATACCTCGAAATAGACCGCCACGTGCGTCGAGGTACTCGAGCGCAAAAGGGCGTGGTGCGGTTTTCGCCCTTAGCAGTGGATGAACATTTTGCCGTGCAATATTTCTGCCTATTTTGTTTTTGTTTGTTTTCGAGGAAACGACTTGAACATTAAACACTTGCACACAGACAGGACAGGACATACACAGAGCTGACTATCAGCTATTTAATACTTCTTTTTCCTGCGTATGTCCTGTCCTGCCTGTGTGTAAGTGTTTACTGTTCAAGCTGTTTCCTCAGAGACATGTACCAACTAGCTCAACTCAAACTGGTAATTCAGTTTTGTTTTGTTTTTAACAAACATTTTGCCATGCATGTATTCTGCATATTTTTATTAATGTATATTTCGCTACTTCTTGTGAGAGGGGAATAAGTGTTGTGAAGTAAAGAAGTAAACATGCTGCGGCGCTGGCAGCATGAACTTGCACTGGGACCTGCATGGCGTCTGATTCAATAGCACCAGTAACGTTGTGTTAAGTGAGAAACATCCCAGGGAATTTTAGACCTTATCCCCATGTCCCGGGCGGAACGTCTGCAAACGGATGGCCAAAAGAACTTGCTTTTCGTGAAAGGTGCTGCAAAATATTTGGCGCTGGAGAAAATCAGCCATATGCGCAAAAGTGCAACCCCACCGTTCTCGCCGTGTTTTTTTCCTTTTTGCTTGTTTAAAACATTCGTTCTTAAGCTTTCTGGAGTCATAAAATAATGTCAAAGTAAATAGTTGTTATTTAGCTGTAATAATAAGGGTTGTGTGGATATTAGCGATGGACCGAATCTGCGGAACTTCAGATTCGGCAAAGTTCGGCAAAGATTCGGCAAGAATTCGGCAAACGTCTGCGCACGCGCGAGGACGCGACGGAGCCATGGATTGCAAATGGACGCCGCGCAGTCGTGCGGTTACCATCGTGGAGTGTAGCACAACCAGCGGTTACGACGCCATGTGGAGTAGGCAACACGGTAACTGTGCGTTTGTGAGCGAGTGTGGTTCTCCAATATTTTCTGCCTCAAGAATAGAAGATGGACCAGTAATTTACGCAGTCGACTGCGCAAGTGACAAATGATGCGGTGCATTCTGAAACATCGAAACATTGGCCGGCAACTACTTTAAAGCACTCCTCGCAATTATAACAATTCTGTTTTCGGCTCAGGAGTAGTGTGTTCCAAAGCAAAATAATATTGCTTTGTCAATTATTGTTATTTCGCGATTTTCCTGTACCTGCATAAAACTTGCACATTTGACATTCCTAACTCTCCCAATCTTCCGAAACGTTCGTGTGTGTCCTAACACCAGAAAATGGCATTTTAAAGGTTAAAAACGCGACGTAGCAAATATGGGAAGCACACTTTATGCAAAGCTGAGGTCAAGTGACTCAAATAAAAAAAACATGCATATTTACAAAATTATTATTATCTCTTCTGGTGAGGGCTCAGCAACCGTTGCATACGTTTTCGCGCACAAAACGGTAACTTACAGAGAAAGCAAGAACGCAGCGTTATTGCTTTCATTTTAGCAATGTACACACACATGCAGGCTCGCGCTGATGCATGATGCCTCAAAACCGAAACTCTCGTAGCGTGATTCGCCACGCTCGCTTCCACCCAACCTCGTTGTCACGCCACTTCTGCAAGGAGTCAATCAAATCGCCAGTAAACACACAAAAACGACACCGATGCAATTATCTTGTAGAGTATCACCTTATTCAGTAATAACTATGTCAATATGCATTAGATGTTGCATATAAGTTGATAAAAAATAAACATAAAACCCTTTTTCGCCAGAAAAAAACGAAATATCAACGTTAAGTCTGGTAACAATGTATTTTGGCCGAATCTTTAGAAAAGTTCGGAAAAAGTTCGGCTTTGCCGAATCCCGAGATTCGGCGCCGAACTTTCGATTCGGCAAAAGATCGGCCCATCACTAGTGGATATGTAGACAGCGCGTAGTTGGTCAGCTAGCTCAATGTTCCGACGAGTCACTCGCTGTAGATGAGCAATTTAGCTAGTTCAGTACAACTGCTAACATGGAGTCTTTAATGTGCACCAGGCAGTAGTGGTACACGACCCCCCGCCGGTGCGATGCTCATCCAGATCGAAACGGGCAGTCGTGGGGATCGAAGACAGGATCCCTGGCTTCTGCAGCGCGAGCTTCCGCTCCACATACTCGGAGCTGGTGTGCGCTAGCCCACTCGGCCACCGATCCCCCTTACTTAGCTGTACTGTAATGTCGCGATATTGTGTTTACTTTTAGTCATTGGTATTCAGTTTCTAAGGAACCTTACTATGATTTATTAAAAAAAATGTCCTCCCATTAATACGCTCTAACGTCAATATTAGCCTATCTGAATGAATTGTTGAACATACTGTATAAAAAGTAAGCAATTCACCGTACAGAAAACTGGTGTATATTAAAAAAAGCTTTAAATCGTTATTTTTCGGCTGCAAAAAGAATCACACCAACTAATAAAAATAAAAAAATTATTAAATTAGAAAAAAACCCTTTGATATTAAATTTTCCACGGCATTCAATTGATAGACTTACCTTAAGTTTAGTATTCAACGTCAAAACTTTTTCATTCACTTTCGGCAAGTCGCAGTAACTAAATATCAGATGCACATGACGACACGTGCTGAAGAACAGCTTGATGTGCCTTTGCCATTGTGTTCCGCTTCGAACGCCACGCGAGAGACAGAGATGGCGCCAGACGGTATGGTGGTAAATGCCTGGTTTCTAGCCATAAACGAACCAGAGATGTCAGAACGCTCGCGAGGTGGTGGATGCAGCGGGTCTGCTTTTGCGCGCGTTTCACTTTGCGTCATTATGCATGCCTGAATACCCATGCTGTATTTCTTACTTAGTATACACCGCTGTCAAAGCTGCTGGCGCGAGTGCGTGGCTTTATCTAATATATAGTTTGCGCGATATCACGTGCAAATTATCTGAGACACGAAACCTAATGCTTACGCCAGCAGCTTTGGCTGCACCGGATGAGACAAAGTATACAAGATTATAATAGTTCCAAATCCTCAGCTCAGCGTGCGGTCTCATCGGCGCAGGTTGCGCATGTCCGTCGCTTCGGAGAGCGGGCAAATCACGCGCCATACGAACGAGCATTGAAATTGGAACTAGCAAGGATTGAAGAGCCCTTTTTTAGAAAAGTCCATCGAGAGTATAAATTGTACGCCATATTTGAGGGTGCTGTTTATTAGCGGCGAAATGTTTTCGTGGCGCCTTCCTGTGGTTCCCCCTTGTGACGTCATTACCTTGCAAACAACAAGTTCGATGGTGTTTGTTATTAGCATGGTGGAAGCTGGAAATAATTGCGCTCTCAAAGGAACACTGCCAACACCGTAAAAATTAAAGTTCTTTCATTCCTCTTATTTCCGTCCATGATAAATCCCCTTTCCGACACCATAGTCAGCGCTCGGCCAATCGTGGAAGGCCGACCACAGCGACGCTTTCGGTCGCGCTCGGGGCTAATAGCGCATGCTAAGAAGGAGCTCACATTAATAGGCTGCTAAGACCGGCAATCTTGAAGCTGTGGAATGCACATTTAAAAAAAAAAAAAAGCGTGGAAGCTCGCCATCAGCACAGGCGCTGCAGTCGCGCGCTCAGCTATGGCCGTCATTGAACGAATACTCCTTATACACGTTTCCAAGTATGGCCACTGCGACCCGCCATCTTACTCAGTTGGGGTTTGCTTGGGCGCGCGTCATAACCTGATTATGACGGCTTGCTAAGGTGTCGTAATAGGATTATGACACGTCTAAGTGTACCTCAACTGAGAAAGACGGCGGCGCCCTGTGGCCGAACTTGCAATCATATATACTGAGATCCAAATGAAATCGGCGCTATGAATGTGATTCAGCCAGCTGCGATTCCGCCATATATGTCAGAACAGAACAGAACACAAGAGGACCTCAGACAGCCAGCAAGTAAGCGGCATTCCCAAAATGCGTGGCACCAACGGCCACTTCTGACCACGGAACGGGTGCTGGACTTCGTGGTCGGGCTGTCCGGGCGTTGGCCTTGGTTGATGTTTCCAACGCAGGCGAGAGGCGAAGTGAATGGCTTCTCCTCCGCACGTCAACCACGTGGCCACGGTGTGGCAGGGGGACCTATTCCCGGCAGGTTTCTCCATCGCAGACGGACGTGCCTCGTTCTGGAGAGGTGCTGTCATGGACAGGCCCACCCTGTGCCGCGGTGTTGCTGCCAACGGGCTTGCCCCGTGCCACGATGTTGTTGCGGACTAGCTTGTCCTGTGCCACGAAGGCGTTGCCCAGGTCCGCCGTTCGGCCATCCCCGTTGCCATCGCCTCCATGATCGGCCACCCCGAGCTGCGTGGGAAACGAAGTGGCCCGTATTCCAGGGAGGCAATATGTGCAGAAAGAACGCTGTTAGAAATGCGAAAAATGAATTACTTTTTGCCACAGGGCGTGGCGGTGGCGGTAACCTAGTACGCTTTCAAGTCAGCGTTGTGAACTGTACCAGAGTCCTCAATTGTATCACGCCGAGCGAGTCTATAGCGTGTTTCACATGCAGCGGTTTTGGCCCTAGAGCGGCGCGATTTCTGCCGTCGCGGCGCTCTGGCCAGCACCTGCGATTGAGCGGCACGAGCGCTGCGACGGCAGAAATCGCGCCGCTCTAGGGCCAAAATCGCTGCATGTGAACCAGGCTTATCAGTAAGCAACGATATTCGCGTCTTCACCTTAAAGGGCCCTTCCCATCTCTAACCAAGCAATGCAGCAAAGCCGCTAGCTGCGTTACTCAGAGGGTGGGTTCTTCTCAGGACCAAGTAACCAACTTTGAATTCCAAGTGCCAATGACTTTTGTCATACTGCGCCGCTTGTTCGGTCTTTGCGGCATCGAGGTCCTCTCTAGCGTCATGCAACGCCCCAGACAATCGGTTCGTTAGCTCTTCCGCGTACCTAGAGAACGGGCGTCCTGCTGTTCCTTAAGTGCTGCGTAACCCGTTCTCTAGCGGCGACGGTATCTCTTTACCCAGGTTCATGAACGCTGGCGTAGAACCAGTCGATCTGTTCACGATACTCTGAATGGCAAAATTCATCTCGGCGATGTGCCTATCCCAGTCTCAGTGTCTCTCCGTTAGCGCGATCAGTATGCAATTGACATTCCGATTCACTTGCGCAGTGATATTGGCTTGGAAAAGTCGTCCCCTTGTGCTTTATGTTCAGCGCCAAGCAGGACTCCACGAACACTTTAATAGTAGAATGACTAGTGTTCTCACTAATGAGACACCTGGGTGTGCCGAAGCGCAGGAAAGTATATAGCACCTTTTTCCGGATCTTATTTGAAACAATGCTTCCTCGGGGGTACAACTCTGCCCACCTTGAGAAATAGTCGGTAATAACAAAGAGGTACTGGTTTCCCCGCGGAATTCTCGGCAGTGGGCAAATTATGTCGCAAGCGATTTTCTCCACGGGTAGTGACTCTCCATCAACTGCATCAAATGCATCTAACCCGGAGGCTTCCCCCCTCTGGGCTTTGCTTTCTGGCAGGCTCGACAGCTGCGGGCGTACTGGAGTGCGTCCGGCCTCCTCCCCGGCCAGGTCGCGGCGCGGCATAACTTATGAAAAATCTTGCTGCCACTGCCATGACCTGCTAGAGCCGAGTGGTGGAAGCACCCGATAAACTTCCTCCATAGCTTCCTGGGAGTCACAACACTGAATTGAGACCCATTACCCTCCGCTTTATCGATCGCTGGGATGTAGTAAGTAATAAGCCGTCTTCGTCTAGCATATATGAATCAAATGGCTCAATAACTCGCCCGCCAGCCTTCCCAGTGTCAACCGGAATTTCCGCAAATTTTCCGAACATACGCTGACAAAAACTACCTGCTTTCTGAGCCTTGGCAAGCTTTTTGCTGATAACTTCACTCCAAGCGACAATCCTTTGCTCCCTCGGACAGCGCGCTAAAGCTGCTACGAGTGTCGGTTGCTTCATCTCCCCTTTTAACCGTCCGTGAGGGAGCTCACCCCTGCACCCGGAGACATTCTTATGTTTTCCCCGCACTCCTTATTACTCCCTGGTTGCGTCACCTCCTCCCAACCATTATCCTGGGGTGTCCGAGAGAGCGCGTCTGCGTTCCTGTTGGTCGAGCCCTTTGGGTACTCAACCGTGTCTGAGTAGTGCTGCAAGGTTAGTACCCAGGAAGCCAGCCTTTCCATCGGCTCTTTTAGCAACTGAATCCAGGTAGGTGCTGCCTGATCAGTCTAAATAACGAACGTCGTGCCATCTAAATAGAGGCTGAACTTCTTCAGAGCAAACATGACGGCCAACCCCTCATTTTCCGTCACGCTTTAGCGGCGTTCCGCCGGTGTGAGCGTTTGACTATCGAAGGCCAGAGGGCGCAACTGTCCATCAGGCTCCTGTAGCAATACCGCTCCGACACCGTAGTTGCTCGTATCCGTCTGTACAACGAAATGCCTATTCAGATATGGTAAGCGAAAGCTAGCGGTGTTTGCTATTGCCCTCGCAAGAGAAGAGAATTCAGCCGCTTGCTCTCGACCCCAGACCCTCCTCGAGCCTTTTTGGAGCAGCAGATTCAATGGCCGCGCCACCTCAACGCACATTGGGATGAACTGATGGTAAAAGCCAACCATCCCCAGAAACCTTTGAAAGCTCTTTATATTGTGCGGTGGTGTATAATAGAGAATGGCCCTCCATTTATCATCGTTCCGCTTCAAGGTACCGTTGTTCATGACAAAGCCTAAGAGATTTACCCTTGATGGTGCCAACTGCATCTTTTTGGGATTAATTGTTAGACCGGCCTCCCTCATTCGACTTAAGACAATCTTGAGATGAGTTAGGTGCTCTTTGAACGACTTGGAGAATACCACAATGTCGTCCATGTAGGCCATAGTAAAGTTAAATTTCGCATAACCCAGCACGGTGTCCATGAGCCGTCGGAAACTCGACAGCGAGTTCAACAATCCAAACGGAAGACGAGTAAACTCAATTAATCCTATTTAACAGGTGAATGCCGTCTTTTGGACATCGTCTGGTGCCACCTGGATGTGGAGAAAAACCCTGCTACAATCCAGCGGGGTGAAAATCCTCGCGCCCCCCAGCGAATACGTTATAGACTCAATAGAGGGGAAAGGATACGCGTCCCTTCTAAAGATTTTATTAAGTCTTTGATAATCAACACAGAGGCGCGCTGTGCCGCCTTTCTTTGGCACCAAAACTGCTGGAAACACGCAGGGATTCTGCTATGGCCGCGCCGCTAGCATCTCCTCGAGAGCCGTGCCTAGGAGAGCCTGTTTATGTACACTTAGTGGCCTAGGATAACAAACCAACGGCCTAGCCTCTCCTGTATCTATCCTATGTTGCAAAACAGTTGTAAGCCCCGGTCTCTCGGTAAAAATAGCTGTGTGTCGGGACAAGGCGTTCGCTAGCATCCGCCCTTGTTCTGCGGGCCCATCGAAAGACGCAGTTATCATTTCGATGATCCCGGGCACGACTCGTGCAGCTAATAGCTGCTCCTTGAGTGACGCAGCGAGTGAACATCTCATTTTTTTGAGCCAGAGATGATGGGGCAACAAAGGGAATAAGAGGTGAAACTGGGTAATGTAATTTTTTTATTTTTTTAATTCTTATTTATTCATACGGTTGGCCTACAGGCCGTTACAGGAGTGGGATATTGGTAAAACAACCACTTTTTAACGCACAATTCCACGAACAATACATTTCACGATTGTTTCAGCACAATAATGCATTAAAAATATAGGCAAACAAAGAAAACAAAAAACACACACACAAAATAAATAAACAAGTAAATAATTAGATCTTTTTTGTTGGGCGAGACTTCTCAGGAAGGCTTCAAAACCCTCAACGGTGTCACCTTCAAAAACATTTTGGGGCAGGCACTCATCTAGAGTCCGTGGAAAGAAGGAATATTTAAAAGGATCGATTCGCGCTTTCATTGGCATCATCATTTTATTCTGATTTCTTCTAAGTCCCCTAGTAGAACGAGCCTTTAAATATCGCAGTGAGTCTATGTTGAGACTATTTTTGGATCAAATAAAGAAATTTTAGTCTAGCCACTTTACGACGCTCTGCTAGGGATTGCAAGTTGAGATGAGTAAGCATCGCAGTGACAGACTGAGTCCTTCGGTTTTGTGCTGTGATAAATCTGGCAGCTCTTTTTTGTACCTTTTCTAATTTTCAATTTGGTTTTTTTCTGAATGGGTTCCACACGGCACTTGCGTACTCTAAGACTGGGCGTACAAATGTTAAATAAGCTGTAAGTTTTACTTCCTCTGTCGCTAATTTAAGGTTACGTCTCAAAAACCACAATTTTCTTTCTGCAAAGCTCGCAACATTGTCAACATAGAATTTCCAATTATTATCGCTCGATACGGTTACACCCAGGTATTGAAAATTGCTGACGAACGTTAATGGTTTATCGTCCAGTTCGTAGTTATAAGCAAGAACGTTTTTAATCTTGTTTGTAATCCTTGAGAATACAGTTTTTGTTGGGTGAATTTGCATTTCCGACCGCTTGCACCACTCATTTATGGTATTTAATGCTTCATTCAAAGATATTTGATCCTCAGGACATGTAATTATAGAGTAAATTAGGCAGTCGTCAGCGAATAATCGGGCGGTAACTTCAGGGGCAAGGTTGTCTGCGATCTCGTTAATATAACTTAAGAATAATACGGGTCCCACCACGGATCCCTGGGGAACCCCGGACGTGACTTTTAATGTAGCTGATCTGGCACCGCTGACTTCGACAAATTGAGTACGGTTGGTGAGGTAAGCCGTGATCCATATCAGTACGTTTAAATTTATGCTGGCGTCTTTTAGCTTCTGGATAAGTTGTGCATGGGGAACGCGGTCGAAAGCCCTTGAAAGGGCCAGACAGATTGCGCCCGTCTGGCCCCTTTCATCCAGCGAAGTCGTGAAATCGTGTAGAGTTTGTGTCAGTTGTGTGACTGTCGAAAGCCTCCGCCGGAATCCGTGCTGGTTGGGATTAAAAGCTCCCAAGTTCTCAAAGTAATCAAAAAGATAAGCTGATAACACATGCTCTAGTATCTTACAGCCGACACAAGTAAGAGAAATTGGTCGGTAATTTTCAACGTTATACCTGTTGCCAGATTTATACACAGGTGTGACTCTAGCATTTAGCCAATCGGTGGGAAGAACATGTTAATCCAAAGATGCACGAAATATGATTGTCAGGTATCCAGACACCCATTCCGCATACCGTTTCAAAATTCGTTAGGAATATGGTCGGGGCCTTCAGACTTCTTACTATCAAGGTTTAATAAAAGAGAAAAAATACCTTGCTGTCATATACAGAGGCTAAAATCAGTCTGAGACGTTTCCACAGAGACACTTTCCAGAGACGGTATGTCACAATGAGAGTCAAGAAATACCGAGTGAAAAAAAAAATCATTATATCGAGAAGCCATCTCACCATGGTCGAAAATAATTTCATTGTTCACATGCAAATATTTTAACGAATCTCGGGATGGGGCGAGGTGACGCCAAAACCTTCGCGGCGAAGTTTTCATGAATTGAGTTAGGTTTTCTGTGTAGTATCTTTCCTTTACCTGTGTTAACTTATTTTTCAGGGTCCGTGAGAGACAGGTAACCTCGTTTTGATCTCTCGTCTTCTTTTTCGCTTTCGTTTTATTTTCCGTTTTAGCTGAATAATTTCACTGTTTATCCAGGGGTTATGTTTCCGCACAACATTTTTGTCTTTTTGAAACAATGTGTTGTAAACAATAATTGACAAAACTTTTAAAACGAAGCCACAAACAATTGACATCCATCGCCCCATGGAATGTATACAAAGATATCTCTACGTAATCCAAAACGCTTACGTCATCAGCTCTACTGAAGTCCCATACGCAGATGGGCGGTTTTCTAATATTGTGTTGCGGTAAGGTGTCTTTCATGCATAAGAACACAAGCTTATGGTCCGATAGTCCATCCTCCACTGAAATTGAGTATTCTGATGCGTGGCTATTAACAAATATACGATCAAGCAATGATCCACACCTCGTGCTCTCGCTCACAATCTGTACAAGTCAATTTCCAAATGCGATATCCAGGAGAACTTCAGAGCTTCTTACATCAGTTTGTCATATTTCTAGCTTATCCAAATTAATTTCTGGAAGATTAAAATCTCCGGCAATAATAACGTGGGAGTTCGCTTCAGTGTTATCCGTTAAATAATCCTGAATGGCCTCCAAGAAAGAAACAGGGGAATTCGGGGTCCTGTAGACGGCTCCCATGATAAAAGAAGCGCCAAGAAAGTTTATTTTGCTCCAGGCACTTTCGTTACCTGGGATATCTGGCATTCGAGCGAAGTCAATACTTTCTTTCAGTATTATAGCAACTCCTCCGCCACGT
Source organism: Ixodes persulcatus (assembly GCA_013358835.2). Lineage (NCBI taxonomy): Eukaryota > Metazoa > Arthropoda > Arachnida > Ixodida > Ixodidae > Ixodes > Ixodes persulcatus. The sequence goes on along the minus strand of JABSTQ010010809.1, from coordinate 23,344 downwards.
GCCGCGCGGTCATTACGTATCATTTTATAGTTTGGCGGGAGCAGTTCACTAGCTGTTATCTCAGGATTCAACCAAGTTTCAGTTACAATAACCACAACAGGACCGTAATGAATAAGCAAGTGTTCTAGTTCCCCCACATTATTTACAAGACTCCGTGCGTTAACATTGATCAGCTTCAAATCTTTGTTTCCTTTATTTGGTCGTCATTCATGCGAGTCTTGTTTTGCAGCCCGGTGGCAAGTTTTATTCTACAATTTCTTTCGTCGTCCCACGAATACATTTCCTTATCAATCCCAATCTTGTCGTGAACAGGCCTTACATACACCCCCTTGGCTTTGTCACTTCTCGCGCTCTCCCATATTTGCTTTCGCCTTCTTAAACTGACCGGCGAATAGTCGTTAGATACCGATATTTTGGTTCCTTTTAATTTTTTGCAGTTTCTAAACACTTCGAGCTTATCCTTATAGTCATGAAACTTTAAGATAATTGGTCTTTCCCTGTTCGCGCTCTTTTTCCCAAGTCTGTGAACTCGTTCAATTGTGCTGACCTTAACACCCATACGGTTTCCAAGAAGATCAGTCAGCACACTCTTTTGTTACATCTGCATCAGTTTCTTCAAAGCCCTCAGGAATACCAAACACAACCAAGTTGTTACGACGGCCTCTGTCTGCCAGATCAATCAGTTCCACCTGCTGTGACTGGATAAGGATGCTAATCGTTTTAACACTATCCTCAAGGTCAGATATTTTACTATAATGCAGTTGTACCCTTTTCAGTGATTCATGTAAGTGGCTAACTCTGGTGTTTATTGCTTCCGAATCTTTACGAAAATTGGCTTGACTTTCTTTAATTTCTTTGATATCCTCACCAGTGTTGGAAGTACTTTAAGTACATTGTACTTAAAGTACTACTTCAAGTAGGTTTAGTAAACTTGTACTTTACTTGAAGTACATTCTCTAAGTATGTACTTGTACTTTACGTAAAGTAATTTTTTTTCTGGTACTTTCAGATGAAAGTACAATTCCCGACTTCAAAGTACATTCCCCAAATTTGGTTTTGTTAAATTTGTGTCACGAAATGATACTTTGCCAACTCCGAACAAATACTGGGAGAGATATTCTACTCTATCCAGAAACGTAAGCAGACGACGCATCGCTCCGTTTGTTCTGGGGGCGGCTTTCCTGTAGCTTATTGAACTCTCGCTACTTCTCGGTCGGTTAGTGCGAGCGAGGAGGTTTAAAATATTAGAAGAACACAAATAATCATAATGCAGTACCTGAGGCTGTGGTGCGGAAAAATTAAACTTTGAAGTCGAAGAAAAAGAGAGCAGAGGAGAACGTCGCAATGTTTTGAGACATTATCCTTTGTCTTTTCTTTCGACTTGAGTTTCTTAATTTTTTCGCACTCCAATCTCGTTTGTCACATTATGATTAATTATCACAAGCTCGCTTGCACACTCACTGTTTTTTTTTTCTTCAATAAGGAGAGGACATTTTGCTATGAGACAATTGCTCGCGGATGCTACGAGGCTGACGTCAAGCTCTCTGCTAGCACATTTAACCACCTTGGGTGCAACAATCCAGGGCAAGCGAGCCAAATTCAGAAGAGGAACTTGTGAATTTGGCTCCATTCCTGAAAATAACTAATCTGTGGCCACTTGACTTTATCAAGTATTCGCCGCTGTTTTTGAAAATAGGTCATGCACCCCCGATTACCCCTGGGCATGCATACCAGTTAAAAAAATGCTGTATAGGGGAATGAGTGGGCATCATGAAAGATTGTGTTAGAATACTTGTACTTTACTTTGAATGTACATTCTATTTATTGTAATTTACTTCAAGTACCTTGGACCAGTGTACTTACCACTTTAATTTACCTACATCATGTTTCATTTACTTTGTACTTTACTTGAAGTACATTTTAGATGTACTTTACCCAACACTGATCCTCACCTATTTTTTTCTGGCCCAGTAGAAGTTGGTTGAACATTTCCTCGAAGTCAAGACCAGGATTTTCCTCAATATCACAGGCCAACAGCAGCAGGACGGATTTACAACATTCCGATCATGTTTCAAAAAACACTTTGGGGCACGGCAGAACCACGACAAATGGGTCGTCGCTACTAAAACTTTTTAAAATTCGAGTATCTACTACCCTGTTCGAAAAGCAAGAACAGTTTAGGCGACATGCTTCACCTGGCTCCGCCGTGCCCACTGGAGTAGTCGTAGTTTCTCGGTGTTTTTAAAAGCTCGGCGCGGTGAATGACTGTAGCGTCGGTTGCCCGGCCGTGCGTCGGCGTTCCCTCCACTCTTGGCAGCCGTCCCTGATCTGCGATGACGGCTGTGATTGCTGGTATCTTCGTGGATTTTCTGGGTAGACGGCGCACCACAACAGCGCCTGTTCGAAAAGCAAGAACAGTTTAGGCGACATGCTCTGCCTGGCTCCGCCGTGCCCACTATGATATACGATGTTCCTCAAGTCCAGGATTACACCCTCACGGCAGACGAAGTCCTGCCCTAAAATAACAGGAATTGACATACCCGGCCACTAATCGAAACTTTGCCTCTTTCGTCTGCCGTCGAGGCCAAGGTGAAGGCGCACCGCACCTGGCGCTTCGACCAGTCCAGTCACTAAACGGAACGGATTTACAAGTACCGCGCGCAAAGGTTTCTGTGGCGGCAGTCCGTGTATACACTATCTCCAATTAAAGAAAGAGTAGAGCCGGTATCAATTAGTGGCGAATATTGTTTTATCCTCGATCTCTACACACACGTACCGATCCTTCTGATGGGTCGTGCCCTGAGCCCGACACGGGGACGAGGCAATCGCCAGACAGTCGCCGGTCGCAACATTCACCATGTCGGCACACTAATGCTGGGCCTCGGAAGCGGCTGGCAACCTCAACTACCTGCTTAGTGGCGCCAACCCCCACCATTTCCCTGGAAACCCTGGGAACCAGCCGCTACCCACGTGCAATAGCGCTTGATGTGCTCAAGCCGGCGACAGTTGTAACACCTGACTTGTGGCCGGTCGTTACCTTGCAACCTGTCTATCACTACCCTCACGCGGCTCGTCGCTTGTGGCTACTCGCAGTGAATCATGATTCCCGCGACCGTCGTGACCAGTCGTGCCTCCGCGGTGGTTAAACGCCGCGCCACACCAACGCGTCTGCAATAGACCTATTGCTATATTACCCAAGCATCAAGGAGAATGCAGGGATTGGTGTTCCACGCGCCGCACGTGCTGGCCTCAGCAGTAGTAAATTTTCTAAAGCAAAAATCTAAAACAAATTGTATCTTGCACGCGCGTTCGTCAAAGCTTTATTTTGGTTATTTACTTCGAATATTTTACACGGGAAAGGCGTGCGCGTGTGGCGCGTGGAACACCAATCCCTGCATTCTCCTTGATGCTTGGGTAAGACAGCAAATGGTCTATTGGGCCTAGTCTGCGTTGGCTACCATCCGCCTTTGCTCATAACCGAGGGGGTCCAAAGCCCGGGGTGGTATGGCTACCCCATGTCCGCGCGCCGCAACGGCCGTATACGCCGTGTGCGACTCGATGGGAGTGTCCGCGCCGCGTCCCGTCCACGCGCATCTTGGTTCTAGGCGCTCCTCGGCCCTCGGAAGAGGTAGGGAGTGTTACTGCAGCTCAGCGAGAGAGCTCGCTTGAACTCTTCGCGCCTCTTTGTGAAGTGTCTCTAGATCCGCCGAATCCTGTCCACACAAATAGGTTTTAAATCTGGGGTGACATTGCCGGATCGCCCTATACACATTTTCTACGTGGGCGCCGCCATCTTCCATTCTGGCACTTCCGGTATGCTTGAAAACATCGCTTTCTTCTCGCCTCGACAGTAGAACGTGTTAACGTTTTAATTGCAACCGTAAGTCGTTTTTGTTATACTCTTCCATACTTTTTTACTTGTTCGGTGTTGTAATCTCTTGCTTTTTTTCGGAACGCATACCGGATATGGGGACAACGTGGCTGGGTCCGAGGCTAAACGAAAAAGGTGTATACTCTTTTTTATACTTTGCGTGGCGCGCTGTCAAAGCTACTGGCGCGAGCGCGTGGCTTCATTTATGGTTTTATTTGAGCAAGAACTCGTGCAAATGATCAACGAGATCAAGCCCCACGCTCGCGCCAGTATCTTTGACTGCGTTGCAGGCTAAGTATGAAACAGACTATTAGCGGCAGGATGTTTTGGTTGATAATTCTTATGGTTCCCTCTTGTGACGTCATTTCCTTGCAAAAAACAAGTTCCTTGGTGTTTGAAATTAGGATGATGGGAGCTTAAAAATCATTGCGTCCTCAAAGCAACACTGCCAACACCGTCAAAATGAAAGTTCTCGCACTGCTCTTATTTCCGCCGATGAGAAATCCTTTGCTGACGTCTTCGTCAGCATTGGGCTAATCGTGGAAGGCCGACAACAGCGAGGCTTTCGATCGCGCACGTCGCCAATAGCTATCTCCTCTGCATCAGCCGCGGATGGTTTGGCCTTCAAGTAGAGCTCCTACAGCCCGTGCACGTATTCCACGAGGCTCTCGTCGGGGTGTTGAGTGCGGTTAGCCAGCTGGTTCCTATTCCGCATCTCATAATTGGGAGGCAAACATTCCTCCCTAAACCGCGTCCGGAAGTCCGCCATCGATAGGAACGGTCGTTGCAACCGTCCCCAACGTGACGAGTCACCCGTTAACACGATCGCCACGATCTGCATCAAGGCCATTTGGTCTCATGCTCCCAACGCGGCTACATGCGCATCCAGGTTCTACGGGAAATCGTGAATCGATTCTCCGTTGGAGTATCCCGCATAGGTCGGCGTCGGTACGGACAATTGCGGTGGGGGCAGAGACGTAGGTCTGGCATTGGCGACTCCTGGAGCCGTCGCGATTTTTCGCGACAACGTCTTCATCATCGCCCTCATGGCGCGGATAAACTCGCCGATGTCTGCCGTGCCCCCAGCTGGAGCTGGTTGTAAAACCCCAGGCTCCAGAGATGTCCGCGTTCTAGCGCCTTGTTCCATGGCCCGAGCAATATCAGACACTTCCTGAACCAAGCTCCCAGACGAGTCCTTCTCGTTCCTCTTGGGAGCCGACCTCGTCTTGGGGGGCATCGTTTGCGTCTATCTACGCCACGCTGAATGCTCAATGGATCTGTGAGACTTCCCGGGTCGAACAGAACTAGCGGCAGACCAATCGCGCCCCACGTTGGATGCGCTAGTTATATGTATTGCTCAATAATACTGCCGCTCAATCGGTTTCCGCATTGTTCGCTCTCCCAAAAAATCTCACGTTACAGAATATGTGAATAAACATTTTATTGTTCCTTGCTCCAGGTGGATGACTCGGCGCTTGTCCCTGGTGTTTGACCGAGTTTTTGTGGGGCTGGTTTGCTCTTGTGTTCGGTCGAGTCGTTGGAGCTTGCTACGTTGCGCCGTTCTTGATCGCTCCTGGTCTCGCACTCCACGTGCGCCAGTCTCGAGCGCCCCTCGGCTGCCCATCGCGTGCCCCCCCCCCCCCCCTCCCCGTATTCCTTTTCGGCTCCCCACAAGTTCTACTTCAAGTAGGCTTAAAAAGTTTGTGCTTACTTCAAGCACATTATCCGACTGTATACTGAAACTTCACCTCATTTTTTTAGAGCGCAGCTCTTAGGCGCCCGTTTCCGGCTTGAGCGGCGTCGCCGTCACCGTCGCCGTCGGCGTCGGCGTAACCGCGCGGTGCATTAGGGAAATGTCCCATATTGCACCGGGCGAGCGCCCCCCCGTGGTCACGTGACCTCAAGGGGGGGGGGTCACGTGACCCCCCCCCCCCGAGATCACGTGACCACCAAGTTACGTGCCACCCCCCCCTCCCCCCCCCCCCCGAGGTCACGTGACCCCCCCCGGAGGAGATTTAAGAAGGAGGGGAGGAGGAGGGGTATACCCTCCCCTGAGTCCCCTTTCCTCCTCCTCCTCAAGAGCTGCGCTCCAGTTCGGCGTTACAGGGAGTTGTAAATGGCTTTCACTTTCTTTTCTAATCTTCTGTGCAGCGTGCCACTCCCGACTTCCAAGTACATTCCACTAATTTGATATGTTAAATTTTTATCACAGATGAATGCTTTGCGAACTCTCAAGAATTACTTCGATTTTATTTTCATCACAAGCGCGAGCAGACGGCGCAATTTCTGTTGTACTGGGGGCGGCTTTCAAGCAGCATTTTTAACTCTGGCTACTACTGCTCGGCCAGCGCAGGCGAGCAGCTTAACAATATTAGTAGAGAACACTCCTTTCCAAGAGGATTGCTTGATGAAGCTACAGGTCTAACGTCATGCTTAATCTCAGTACGTTTATCGCCCTTGTGTTCAAGCCAGTGCAAGCGCCACCAACTTTAGAAGCCGGAGTGAGAAGGGGGAGGATGGGCAAGTTTTGCAGGCTTCACGGCACTTACGCGGTGCAGTGTAGTGCACGCGATGGCTTGTGTACAGGCGAAAAAAGGACGGCGATTGTTGAGTCCAAATTTTGACATAGCACATTTGGATGGCAACGAGTTCTATGCGATATGCAAGCTCTGTCCACCTCGTGAACGGCCATTTAGCTCTCAGTACGATGCAACATCGAATCTCACGAAGCATGTAAAGTGACTGAGTGAAGTAATGGCGGCTGTGAGGCCGGTGCAAGGAAGGGCCTTCATCTTTGATTGTTAAATATTTTGCCAGCAGGAGTAAAGCAATTACTGTCTCGCCACTTGAGTTTATTCAATATTCGCCATCATTTTAAAAAATAACTCAAGTACCCCAAATATCACCCGGGGCATTTTATAGCACTTTGAAAAAAAAAAAAAATAAACACTGCATAGACTCAGAGGGACGAAGAGGGCATTACGAGATATTGTGTTTGAACTACCGGTACTTGCCTTTGAATGTACACTGTCTTTATAATCGTTACTTCAGGGCGCATTGCACCTATTGTACTTACTACCTTAGATGATTACGTAACCTATAATTTACTTTGTACTTTAGTGCAAGTACTTTTTAGCGGTAGTTTACTCAATATCTGTTATGACGAATGTCCCAAAAAAGCGCATGGGTGGAATTTCAAGTGTGCAGACCAGGAACCTTCGGACAGTAGGTTACCTGGGGGAAACATACGAAGTGTGTATAGAGGTGCTCTCTGAGTAGGCCGGGGAAACATGTACAAGGCACGAGGCCAACATCACCAGAAAGTGATCGCTCCGATCTTCAACGCAAATTAAAACTTTGGTTTGAGCTAGTTGGTTTTATGGTTATTGAAAGGGTTAAACGCGCAAAAATCACACAAAAAACAAAGCATGATGATTTCAAGACTTAAAACCGCAAACCGAGTCCTTGGTGGCACGATCGGCTGAGTGAAATTTTAGTGTTGTCTGCCCTCCACTGCACACATTTATATTTTATTATATTTATATTTGTTGCCTTAAACCTTCGAGCGTAATCCTGGTTCGCACTTGTAGATTTTTTCCCCAGAAGTTTAAAGTTGCTGGAAATGTTTAACTAAGCAGGTTCGAAAGTATTATACGCGTCGACTTTGTAACATTATATCAACGAAAGTTAAAAGCTCTCGGACGTCCGCTAAAAATCAAAAGTTATGAAGTCGCCAAATTGTTTGGTGGTATAAGCTCGACATTTGAAAACGCTTTCGCACCTATGAAACCTCGGGTTGGAAAAGTTCGCGGCGTCTCTGGTTATATAAAAAAATGAAACTTTCAACGTTGGAATTTTTTCAGACAATGACATACATTGACATGGACGAGGACAGACCGGCCACGGAAAGAGATAACCAGAAACGGTGAGTGGTTGTTCACGCTTTAAACATCTTCATTCATCTATAGACCCGTTTTCGGCGTCTTTCGGTTTTCGAGAATTCGGGCGCCTTGTTGCCGCGACGCTTTCGGGTTTAGGTAGGAGCGTATTGTTTATAGTATGCTGCTCTTTCTCAAGTCACCTTTAGGAGTTGCTGTGCAAAGGTAAATTTGGCAGAAACGCTCGGTATTGTCCATACCAATGAGTTACGCAATCCCGAGAAGTTGGGAACCAACTAGTGCTTTTTTCTCCCGGGTGGCTGTGTTTTTGGAAAAGAAGGGCGCGATCAGGCGAGAACTATGACGTCATGATCTTTTTGAAACAGTTGGGAATGATGCTAAGCGGCCTCGCTTCTCTCCTCCTCGCTTCGGTTCACCAGCTCGACGGGAAAAAGCGAGGTCGAGAGGGAATGAGAATCGTGACGTAACATATCTCGTCGGCCTCGTAGGCCGTGCTCAATCGCGCATTGATTTTTGAAAAACATACGGCCATTCGTTAGATACATCATTGTGTGAGTGGTGTTTTTGGGTTACTCAGAGTCCCGCCTATCGCTCCAGCCCTGATTTGTAAGCCTGAAATTTCGGTTTAGTATACCTTTAATCCGCAACACACACATGCACTGATTTATCTCGGTGGTCGTGTTTCGCTTACACATTTCACAGCTTAGAGTAATTGTTCAACTTTATAGAATTATATTTTGTTATGGACAATAAATATTTTGAGCACTATATCGATTACTTGGAAGTTCTAGCCGCATGACTGACGAGGTTTATTTGAAATGTTGATTACTTTTGTATTACTCTGTGATTGATCACTCAGTTTGCATATACTTACCTCATCCATCGTAGTGGTTACATGTTCATCGTTACCTGGTGTATTAGTCACACAACTGAGTTTATATCAGCATTATTTGCATTTCGACTACATTGAGTTACTAGCAACTTTTTTAAAATTGTATTGGTCTAATTCAAATATGCATCTCTTTTTATTACTTTGAGCTTTTTTAATACAACAAACTGATTTATTTTCAAGTCAGTTACCATTATGACCACTCTTAATTACTTTGACTTACTAATGACCCAATGAAGTTCAATTCAACTTAATTGACATCATAATCAGACATTTGTATACCTGGATGAAATAATAAACTAACTGTTTTATTATGGGCTAAATATAAAGGATGGCTACTGTTTTGTACTTTGATTAAGTGTAATTTACATCTTGAGAACTTTTGATTATTTTGAGCTAGTAATAAATCAAATTGATTTGCTATGAGCTCTATTGATATTATGATTACTATTTTTCTTGCTGCGAGTTACTATAACTGAATAAACTTTTCGTCAAATAATTTAAACATTTCCAATTATCTTAATTACTTCTAGTGTTAGACCCTTTCCGAAATTCAGTCTGGCCACTTTGATCACTATCATAATCTGTGGAACGGCATCTGTGCCATACCAATGGCGGCCTTCTAGTGACTGATAAAAGAAGACGTTGAAGATGCTCCTAAGCGGATTTTGCGAGGCCTGTACATTCGGTGGGGGGGGGGGGGGTTCAGTACGACGTGACGTATAAATGTAACACAAGAGCTACGTGAACGTTTATTTGTAATAACTCAGATTCTGTCAATCTGTGGACGGCACACAATTTGGTTTCAAGCACTTTGGTGTATAGAATTTTCTCGAGGCATCTGAGTGAGTTGGAGCTTTGTTCTAAAAGCAGGTTTTGGACACCATCGAACTGAAAGTGATCGAGAAAGAACTCGAACTGAACAATTCCTCGCGTGCCGTTGACTTGCGAAAGTGACGGTGCCGATACAAGTTCATCTCCGCCATTGATATGGAAAAACCTAAACTGCTTTACGAACCACCAGATGGCACTGAATTTCGGAAAGGGTCTATTATATCACCAGTTTATTATGATCTCAAAGCACAATTTTATTACGGCTATAGTTCAGTTTATTTTGAGAAGTTAATTTTAATTGGGCATAATTGGCATATTGACCGATTTTTATTAGTTTTAAGTAATATTCAACTAATTGATTTATTATGAATTTAATTTTATTATCTCGATTACTTTGAGCTAATATTCATCTAATGAGTTATTATGAGCTTGCCACAGATTGGGGTTTAAATTAATTAAGCCTCATAGAAGAAACAATCCGAGATTAAACGAGAAATTACATAAGAATAAATAGAAACTAGGTTTGACCGGCGACAAGCGATAGGTCCATGCCCGCTGTGAAAGTCAACAGAGAGGCGACGAGGCTCAGGGGTGTGAAATAAAATAATAAATTTAATTAGGCAACAAAAAGCCGCGCAAGGCGACAACATGACAAAACCAACAAGACGAAACGGTAAGAACTGTAACTACAACACTACACTCAGGAGCCTTCGGACAGCAGGGCCATGAAGAAAAATATAACAGCCCCTCAATTCCCTACCCAACGCGAAACAACTCGCTGCTCGCGGCACAAACTGCAGCCAAGAAGCAAGTTCGCCGGTGCAAAGAAAGTTCCGAGAAAGGAAAGTCTCTAGCGCTGGACGCAATGTCCAGGGTAAAGTTTAAACGAAGTCCGTTGACTCATCGACGTCTCGGGTCCGACGGCTTGCCCGACTTGCCCGGCGCAATGGACTGTTTGCTTGGCTGTCGACGCAACGCAGCACCGCACACACACACACTTTCCGAAAATGGAAATACTGACGCCCGTAGGCACACACGCAACTAAGGGCAACCATTGAAAATGCAACACTTTGGCAATTTTCTCAAAAGAATGCCAAATACTTCGACTCCCGCACAGGGAGGAACCCTGTCGTGCAGCGACCCGGCCAGCGCCGGTGATCGACCACCGTTTTTGATCCCGAATCCACTTATATGCACAAAGTGTCCCCAGGCGAATGCAGCTCCCGGAGTTCCTGTGGTGGCCAAAGTGCGGCGCCACTACGTCGGCTTCTCTGTCGTATGTCCATCCATACAAGAGAACTACTGTTCTCTCTCTCTATTCAACAGGCCCCAGACTTCTATGCGGGTATTTGCCGCTACATTTTCAAGCGCTCGAGTTGGATGTGTGCTATTGGTTACCACACTAGTAGTGACCTATTCTTTCTACACCCTCGTACCTAGCCACGCTGTCCTCATATCCGGTGTGTGGGCCAAAAAAGCATAAGATTACAACATATAACACGTAAAAAAATATAGAGGAGGCAAAAAAAAAAGGAATTATGATTAAAATGTTAACACTTTCCACCGGCGTGGCGAGAGCAAAGCGACATTTACACGCGTACCGGAAGTTCCGCATTTCAAGATGGCGACGCTCTCGCGGAAAACCGTGCATGGAAAAACACTCGTGAAAAGTTTTCGGCCATTCACGATTGTTACCTTTTTCTGTAGCTCTTTCAACGATCGCGCGGCTCGCTCGCGCAGTGCGCGCGGCGCGTTTCGCTCGGTAAAGTTTTGAGCGCGAGTTAGCGGGCAAGTTTGTTTTTCTTTTGAACACCGAGTTTGTCGCTATGGCAGTCCGTCACTCTTACGGAAGGTACTGCTCTGCGAGATGGTGCAATAATTCAACGGAGAACTCGGAATGCAGACAGTTCCGGTTTCCGACAGATGACAGGTAAGCCTCTAAGGTTTTGTAATTTTGGAGTCGGAAATGGAAGCATAAAAATATAAACTTTGCAATCTTCCCGACAGAGCAGTCAAATGGATCACGTACGCGAACCGGCCGGAGTTCAAAGCTTTGCCCATGAGCAAGCTGCACGAGCGCCGGCTCAGCTGTGCAGCGCGCACTTCAGGGATACAGCTTTTGCGATGCCACATGAGGATACGTTTGCGGCCGAATGCATGCATGTCCTTTGGTTCAGGTAACCGACTCAAGACTGCAAGAGCTTGTTCCTCCAGGTGGGCTTGTCTCGGTACAATATTCAGTTAGTTTCATATTTGGTTTGAAGAAGCATATCTGTTATGGTTATAATATTCAGAATTCTTCATCGGGAGCTGCGACTCACCTGCCAGCCCCAGTTCTGGTAAATAATATTTCATATTAGTTTCTGCACTATAATTACCAAGCTAGGAACGGGCTTCTTTTTATACTAATCTGCTTAAATCTATTGGCATCAATTTAGTATAAATTCATTGACTTTTTTTCAGGTCGCCCGTCCTCACCATCGCCAACTCCCGCATCTTTGCAGGAGGAGACGCCGGTGGAGCCCCACCTTGGTGAGAAACTGAGCTTGTACGTGATGTTTTTGTCTAGACATGAAAGCAATATGAAACGCGCAGCGTCCATTTACTGGCTCTATTAGCCAACTCTTAATATTGGTAGCGCCATATTCCGTTTAGTGAACTCACAAGATGCATTCATCCCATTATTTTCAGCTCGCCCGTCCTCACCACCGCCAGCTGCCACCACTTTGCAGGAGGAGGCGCATGTGGAACCCCACCTTGGTGAGGAACTGAGCTTGCATTGGACGGTTTTTTCTAGACATGAAAGCAATATGGAACGCTCAGCGTCCGTTTACTGGCTCTATTAGGCAACCATTGAAATTGGTGGCACCATGTTCCGTTTAAGTTGAAGCTTAATGTGAGTTCAATTTCTGAGATATCAGATATAGATATCACTCTAAAGACACCAATGGGAGCTGCAGCCTCATCGAGGTCCACGGCTGGCACGATGGCGACCCCGGCGGCAGGCCAAGGAAAGAGTACTCACCCCACACAAAACGTACATTAGATAACCTAAGAAAATCCAAAAACCGATTGCACAAGAACCTCTTGAAGGCATCACAAAAGCCTGATTTTTCGAATCTGACACGACCTCAAGTCATCCAGGGCGCATAAAAATTTTCATCCAAAGAGGCACTGGACCTTTTTAAGGTGCAGCTGTACTTGCAGCCAATGAACAAGTTCGGACGAAGATGGTTTTACAGATTTAAACCATTTGCCCTGAACCTTTATTTTCAAAGAACCAGGGCTTCAAAGTACCTCGCCAAGTACCTGAGCTTGCCATCGGTTTGATCTCTCAAGAACTGGCTGTCCCAGATTGCCATACATCCTGGGGTTGCACCCAACCTCATCAAGACTGTTGTTGACAATATTCACGATTGGTCTCAGATCGTGCATGTATTCTGATGTTCGACGAACTCGTTCTAAAAGGAAATCTCTTCTGTGACACTAAGTCGGATATGGTGAATGGCTTTGCAGACAGCGGTAAGGGAACAACCTGTGATGTGGCAAATTCAGGCTTGGTTTGATGCTGGCGGGTATTTCTATGCCCTGGGCGCAACCAGTGGCTTTCACTCTTTCAAAATCAATAGCATCCCCAGAATGTCTCCAGGATCTGTTGACAGACGTTATTCAAAATTTGAGTTCCGGCGGGATCTTTGTGAAAGCTGTCGTGTGCGACCAGGGGGCCAGCAACTGCACTCTTTCACGCCGGCTGGGTGTCACACCAGATCATCCCTTCTTCCGTGTCGGTGGCACCCAGGTCTACTTTTTCTTTGCACCCCTCATATGCTCAGGTGTACACGTAAAAACCTGCGCAAGAATGACCTCCAGATTGCCAGCAAATTGATCAGATGGAAATACATTGTGGGCTTCTACAAAAACAAGAACCCTCTTAGATTACAATTGACAAAAACACTTACCGAGAAGCACATTTATCAGACTCTATTCGGAATTATGAAAGTACAATTTGCTGCGCAAGCTTTTAGTGAGACGCTTTCTGTTTCCTTTGCAACCCTCCTTTCGCTGAATGAGCTGCCCCCTGAGGCTCAGGCAACATGTGATTTCCTTGAGCACATGAACCAAATCTTTGATTCACTGAATGGCTCACCTCTGGAATGCGATGAACAAAAACTGAGATTCGCTCTAAGCACTTCATCGGGAGATATCAATTTCCTAAGGGAGAAAAGCTCATGAATTTCAAAGTGGCAGTTCCTCTCAACACGGCGGCCCCACACAATAAGGGGATGGCAAATTACCATCAATGGGAAGACCTCAGCGTGAACTTTGACTTTGATCACTTACTAACAAGGCGGCTCAAGCAGGACCCGCTGGAAAACTTGTTCGGGATGGTGCGACAGCAGCATGGGTGTAACGAGACGCCCAATTCCTACCAGTTTGCGGCAGGTCTGAAACACATTTTCTTGCAAACATGTTTCAGCTTTCCAGTAGACGAAACTCTGAGGCAGGCGCTGCCACATTGCGGGTGGAATTGAGGCACCTTCCAGTGTCGACAGCAGCCAGCCACAATGCCCGAACCACTGCCAGCAATTAATACCGATGAGTTGACGTATACCCGATGACTCGCGATGAGTGATATGACGACCTCATCCAAGAAAATGTTGAATACCACTTCGCTGGGTTCCTGGTGAAGTCGTTTCTTAAAAAAAGTTTGTGCCATCTTTGCCCGAATTTGCTGAGTGATGCAAGTGAGGTGCTCACCTCTGAGGTGCAGTTTCATGCTCTCCTCCAAGCCAGCGCTCCTGGGTCGATTCTCGGCTCTTTCTGTCCCCCATCAGATGCATTCTTTCAGTGTTTCAAAATTCTCGAACGAAGCTTTCTTCAGAAGATCAACGAGCGCATTCGCTTGCCGAAGGTTGCTGAACGCCTGATACATTCCCTGGTTCCTCATTCCGAAGAACAATTTTAGTACCAAGGAATGCGCGAAGCAGTTCCTCAGTCCTTACGTTAATGTGCGCCTACGTTGACATATGCGCCTGTTGTACAGGGAACTCTTCACAAAGCGTGCTCTTGAAATACCAGCACAAAAATAAGGAAACAGCTTGCACTTTAACCGCATCAATAATACAGTTTTTTATGGTTTCTGCACACTGTACTTTAGGTATGGATTGTGTTTGCTTGAGATACATGTTAAAGACCCGAGGTTCGCAGTCGTAATGTGTTGACAAACTTCCTTTCTAGATCAAAAAGAGACATCCCATTCACGGCAGATTGACATCACGCTGTCTAAACATTTATATAAACAATTCAGCTTGCTTTGCGATAGACCTAAGAACTTTTTTTCGGTGCTGACTTGATCAAGCCGTAGTAGCCCTCGTCAAATTTTATTGTTGACGCCGAGCCAACTTACAGGCATTAATATATAAAAGGTATGGGACACCCTATTGGAGAGGTTCAATATCGAGGAGGTCTGCACAAGCCATAATAAAGTCCATGCACTTCATAATCTGACATGGGGTCTGGAGACTCGACGTCGTGTTTCAATTCGTGAAATCACGGTATATAGCTTGTAAACCCTTTTAAATACGTTACTTACGCGCAGAGCCTTAATGCGTATTTGTTCCTAGAATAGAGATCATATAGACCTTTGAATAGCTCTCTAGGTATGACCTGTTTTCATAAACTTCGCTAATTGCGCAGTCAGTATTTCGAATCACCGCATTCCTGCTATTCAGAACACTGAGTAGAGATAATGCACATTGCGAGTTCCATTTATTGACTTATGCTGTTGATAGAGCGTGCGCATGTTCGTATAGTGACCAGAAGTTTGCACATATTGCTTTTTATTAGTTTTAGTAATATTCAACTAATTGATTTATTATGAATTTAATTTTACTATCTTGATTACTTTGAGCTAATATTCAACCAATTGAGTTATTATGAGCTTGTCACAGATTGGGGTTTAAATTAATTAAGCCTGATAGAAGAAACACTGCGAGATTAAACGAGAAATTACATAAGAATAAATAAAAACTGGGTTTGACCGGCGACAAGCGATAGGTCCACGCCCGGTGTGAAAGTCAACAGAGAGGCGACGAGACTGAGGGGTTTAAAATAAAATAATAAATTTAATTAGGCGACAAAAAGCCGCGCACGGCAACAACATGACAAACCCAACAAAACGAAAAGGGAAAGAACTGTAACTACAACACTACACTCAGGAGCCTTCGGGCAGCAGGGCCTTGAAGGAAAATATAACAGCTCCTCAATTCCCGACCCAACGCGAAACAACTCGCTGCTCGCGGCACAAGCTGCAGCCAAGAAAGATGTTCGCCGGTGCAAAGAAAGTTCCGAGAAAGGAAAGTCTCTAGCACTGGACGCAATGTCAAGGGTAAAGTTGAAACGAAGTAGCGCTGGATGCAATGTCAAGGGTAAAGTTGAAACGAAGTCCGTTGACTCATCGACGTCTCGGGTCCGACGGCTTGCCCGACTTGCCCGGCGCAATGGACTGTTTGCTTGGCTGTCGACGCAACGCAGCACCGCACACACACACACACTTTCCGAAAAGGGAAAAACCGACGCCCGTAGGCACACACGCAACTAAGGGCAACCATTGCAAAGGCAACACTTTGGCAATTTTCTCAAAAGAATGCCAAATACTTCGACTCCCGCACAGGGAGGAACCCTGTCGTGCAGCGACCCGGCCAGGGCCGGTGATCGACCACCTTTTTTGATCCCGAATCCACTTATATGCACAAAGTGCCACGAACGAAGCTTTCTCGCGTCACGTGGCGGCGGTGGAGCATAGGGCGCACTTCCGGTCTGGGGCTGTGGGCGGAAGTCACCATGCGGAACGTGCAATCCTTTGTTGTTTTGGAAAATAAAAACAGACAAAACCCAGCCTTCTCGTCCAAACGCCACGACTGGGGATGCACCAAATGAGTCGGGGAAGGTTTGAAGGTTAGTTGTCGTGCGTGTTCTGGCTGCTCAGTTAGTTCGAGAACGTGAATAGGTGCCGCGGAAAAGAAAAACTAGACACCAATGGACACCGATTTCTTGTGCGGGAGGAAACTTGGAATGCATTCGCGGGTACTTGTAGTCGTCAGATTTATTTGTGTTATTCCGACATAAACGCGGAAAAACCGCCAAGTACGAACCACCGGCGGACTGCGTCGAGTGCACCTTCAAGTTGCAAAGGTCGCATGACCGTTCGAACTGTCGTGTGCTCTTTCGAAACGTTCTGCTTGTTGTCGCCTGCTCGTTCAAACCACAGCGGTCCGTAGACCTAACGTTGACTCGGTAATTGCGATAAGCACTAAGTGAGGCCTCAAAAGGCTTTTAAGTTCAATGGCCAGTTGGGGCAAGTAAGCTTGGTGTAAACTCTAGATAGAAAAATATGTTGATCTTTATTACCAATGGCCGTCACCAACTTTTTATGCTCGAGTCACTTGGTCTGAATATGCTCGCGATTTTCAGTATCCACTGTTGACCTTCGCAACTACGGTTCCCGCTTTTGTAGCGTAAGCGATGTCGCGACTGAAAACAACGAGCAGAACCTCATCATGGTTTTAGCGCCCATTTTGCGGCGTTCGCGCAAATGAATCGCTTCATGTCACATTACTTACTGGAAGTTTTATGGCTGAACGAGCCTCGTATATTCCTCCCAGGCCACTAAAGTTGTAAGACATTGCCAGGAGGTAACCGGACAAAAGCTCACCGGACAAAAGTTCACCGGACAAAAGCTCACCCGTTTTTTGACTGACCCGGACAAAAGCTCACATATTTTTTGACAGACCCGGACAAAAGCTCACCTCATTTTTTTTGCTACCCGGGCGAAACACGGGCTGAAATAAAGTGCGGACGCGATGGACATTGGACCATTTTAGGGGAACTTGTACCCATTCACCATTGAGTTTCAAATTTTTAAAAGTACTTTGAAAGAACGGGAGTTGGGCATTTTGGAAAAGTACAAGACAGATGAGCAATTCAAAACAAAAAAAAACTGTGCAGGATTTTAAAAAGGCTCGCGTTCCTTCCATCATAGCTTGTTCCACAAGAACTAACGACCAGGGAAAAGTCTACCGGTGAAATCGGCTACCTACTGGACTATTTTGATTGCAAGTATGTCAACGGCCGCTTCCGTTATGCTTCTGTTCCATCTGCGGCGGCACCCAGAGCGAATTCTTCCCTTCGCCTGACTCTGCGCCGACGTTGACCGGAGTTTCCCCCGTTACGGTGGAATATGTACGACGCCACTCTTCAAGATAAAAACCGGATGAACAACGCCTGCGAAGGATGGAGTACCGGGTTCCAGAAGCTCGTCGACCACGCCCATCCAAGCGTCTGGAGGCTGATTGAATGCCTACAGCAAAATCAGGCTCTCGTTGCCACGGCATTGACATAACGCCGGAGAAATGAGCCCACAGTAAAGCGGGTGCGAAAAACCACTCTGCGCTTGCAGAATCGTTTTAGAAATATTTGCGAGGGTTTGCATGTACATCGAGATCTACCAAGACTGCTGGAACTAGTAGGGAACTGCATTCTCTTCCAACCAATCGATAAATAAACTTGTTTGTATTCAAATCAACAAACCATGCGCCTGTCAGATTTAATTTATCGTTGCCTTTTTGTGTCGCACGCATGCACCTAAGTTTTCCGCATTCGTGTTAAGACCAACATGAAATTTTCTCGTGGTGAGCTTCTGTCCGGGTCTGTGAAAAAATGGGTGAGCTTTTGTCCGGGTCTGTGGGAAAATGGGTGAGCTTTTGTCCTGTGAGCTTTTGTCCCGTGAGCTTCTGTCCGGTGAGCTTTTGTCCGGTGAGCTTTTGTCCGGGATTCTTGCCAGGAAGAAGCAAAATCCACAATTCCAACGCGAACAAAGAGCGTGAAGGCTCACACCTACGCCGACAACACCACGATCCAATAGCATGTTGATGCGGGACTCGGCATTTCAAGCCCACACCCAACTGCGCGTGCGTGGCGCCGGTGGCGAGTCATTAAGGGCGCTCCGGTTAGTTTGCAAACTTGAGTTGGTGTATAGCCTTCTCTACCGAAAAACATGTCACTGGTCCTCGCCTCCCAGGGACAGATGTTCACTGAAAGCCTTGGCGAGAATTACATTCAGACGTCAAAGACACAATATTTCAGTCAACTAAAAACTAGTGACAGTACATTGGAACCTCCCCCCCCCCTAAACAAAAGAAGAAAAAAAGAGAAAAAAACATCAAGGACAACAACTACCAGATGTCAGCAGGCGGGTGAACAAAAACCATCGGCGTAGAGAACAAAATGGTGCAAGGAGGAGAGAATGGCGAAAACAACGTCTCGGTGTCGCCTTCACACACTCAGCGGTTCACGCTGGGAACTCAACAAACACCCTCCCCCCCCCCCTTTCCAGACAATCCCTCGACGAGACGACAACCCCACACGCACAACAATGTCCGCGGCGCCGAGGAGCATCTTCCTCAAAGCGGACCCGCGTCAGGCGCGCACACATGTAAACATATCCGCGTCACCCGTCTCCGCAGACAGACAAACAAAGCACCCCTTCTGAAACGAGGAACTCATCCCTTAGGTATTCAAAGGCCCGGCAGATTACGCATTGGCCGCAGAAAAAAAACAACGCTGTGGTTCTCCTGCCTGTACCCTCCATCGCTCTCGTGATCGAACGTCCCTCTCGGCCCCATAGGGGAAATGAAAGCATAAAGTAACGAAATTCAGAACCGTCGAAATTTGTGACAGAGCATATTTGACATGGGGTACGAGCCGTTCGTCGAAAGACAATTCGTAATAAGGCAACTCGTAGCAGGGCCGTTCGTCAAACAGGGCAATTCGTCATAGGGCGATTTGTCACTAGGACAACTTGTCGAAAAGCGGTCGTTTTGAAATAGCGCTTTGTCTATACGGAACGAAAAGCGTCACCGAGGTATTATAACCCGACGCTATTCTTAGGATTGACTTATTTTTAAGTGATCGGTAGCTTTGTTATTCAGCTTGTGTGTAGAATCTTGTTTAGAAAGATTAGTCTCCTGTTTGGTTCTGAGTTAATAAACATCTTAGTTGACCTTGGAAGCACAATTTTTTATGCTTTAAGGATCACTTTGTTATCTACCTTCGAGTTTACAGTCTCTCTGGTTCCCCTACTGACAAAGGTTTTCATTCAGCTTAGCTCACAGGGTTTCAAAGAAGGATCTAGGAATGCGGCGCTTTGTCTATACGGAACGAAAAGCGTCGCCGAAAGTATTATAATCCGACGCTATTCTTAGCATTGACCTATTTTTAAGTGTACGGTAGCTTTGTTATTCAGCTTGTGTGTAGTATCCTGTTTAGAAAGGATCCCCAGCATTCCTTGACATGGTCTCCTCGCGCCCTCTCTTGGCAATTCTCAGCAAAACGCAGTAAAAACTACACCAGAAATCCTTAAGTTCCGCGGGATATCTATAAAGGACACTAATATACTCTTTTTTAATACCTACTTATACCTCAGGATTGTATGGTTTTTATACGTGGATCCAAAATAATATTGTTCCATTGCGTCCTTCGGGCCACTTTGACAAAACGTTAAATATCTTCTCACTGAAACCAAGAATTGTAAAGTTCCCGAGGAATATAATAGCTACCGGCTCATAGCACACACCGCAGTTAAAAATTTCGGTATTTTAATTAATACTTTTTATTCCTCGAGACTTTCAAATTCGGCTCGCTTTTTGCCCCTGTAAAGTTAGCACTCCGCCGTCCACAAGCAGCTTGCGGCCAAGCTACCTTTACATAGGCTTATCGGAAAAGAGACTTGTACGATGCGTTTGTGAAAACATATTGACTAAGATTGTGGCTGTCATAATATGACTATTTAATAATTACATGTTCACAATCAAAATGTGTGCCCTGGATTTCAAATATCAGAAATAGTTATGTAGGGTCAGAAACACTTGCATTGTATATATTTTGCTTTGAGTTTGCCTTTAGCTCGGTTACAGACACAAACTGAACAAAATTCTTTCAGACGTGTATAACTATAAATAACTGAAAATATAACTAGAACGGCGCGCCGCTGGCCGTTCGATTGTGTGTCTTTTTATCTATCGTAATTTATTTATACATATAGACGCGTATAAATAAAAAAAACAGAACGACGACGACGTTGAGAGGATGACGCACCGGGCGACGGCGGTGCCTCAATCTGAGCCCTGGTTCCTCGGAAGGGTCAGCTTCTACTTTGACTGGGCTACCTCCTTGGAGTCTGATGCTTCCACCCCAGTGGATCCCAGTGAGCAACAGCGCCATCATGTTTCTGGGGCCCCTTCATGCACCGATCAAACGGCGTGCCAGATCCCATAGCTCAGCTGCTGATCCGCCCAACCCACCTCCACGAAGTCTGGACTCCTGCAAATCGGACTGCCATCCGCCCCAATGCCAACAATTCATGTCGTCGTAATCATGCATGTATATACTCATAACATTATCACGTTCACTAGACGCGGCGCCGCGGGCCTCCATGCTACGGGCTGCTGCCTTTCCGCGGTGCCGCGGCTCTCCAGAGCCAAATAAATAACTAAAGACTAAAGACTAAAAACAAAATGCTTTGCTGACCAACAGCCGGTAGCGCCTTAAAAGAAATAACAATAGTGTTTCCTCGTTTAGTGGATACAAATTCCAAAACTACACAGTACTAGTGGCGCACATCTCTGAAATAACATACGCAATACAGAAAATTACAGATTGCCTCTTGAACGCAAAACGGCAAATTACTCATAATTGGGGAGATTTTTTGTTTCTAAAAGCCAAATTCAGAAACCTAAGCTAAACTAATGTTTGCTGAAACTTGGGGTATATCATGTGCATCGTTTCGAGAAAGTATCAGACGAAAACACCACGTAGCACATTTGACGTTGTTTCACACCTCGAGACACTGGCTTGCACTGGCGCACCGACCGCCGGCGTAGCATAGCGCGTAGTCGCGAAATGTCTGCGACCGATAATGATAAAAGCTTATTTGCCAAAAAAAAAAAAAAAGAGAAGACCCGGCGCGGACGTCCCCTCCGTCGGGGCTGGATTCGGCAATGTAGGCGTTCTGTCTAATGCAAACGGGCGGAGTGGAATGTATTCGCCCTAGTAAAGTATTTGGCCAGAAGAAAACGGTGAAAAAAGTGGGAGGCCGGAGAGATGCACAAGAGAGGAGGTTCAGATAGGCGGTCGCGCGCTTCGAATTCTCCGTTTATCTTGCTCTAGGGTGCCACTGCCTACATATCTGTCTGTCTGAGGGTGAACACATCTATTGTTGCCCTGAATGTGCCAGCGCGCGACGCTCTCGAGCACTCTGTCCGTGACTTGGGAGGTAAAATGGCGTCTGTGCATTAGCCAAAGCTACGCGCTCGAGCTGAGTGACACAGATTGCGCGCGCTTCAAAATGCATAAAAAAAAAAAAGCGATTGGGTGGAAAAATGGCAGAGATGTCACCACTCAAGCAAAAGCGCGCGTGTGTATGAGGGCACTCTACCTTGTTCAAGGTTGATACGCCACGTGTAGTGAGAATCGGGAACTAAAACAGCGTGTCTCGGAAAGCTGGCCCTGATTAGTCTCCTGTTTGGTTCTAAGTTGATTAACAGCTTTGTTAACCTTGGAAGCACAATGTATAATGCTTTCAGGATTACTTTGCTATCCACCTTTGAGTTCACAGTCTTTCTCTGGTTCCCCTACTGACAAAGGTTTTTATTCAGCTTAGCTTACAGGGTTTCGAAGAAGGATCTGGAAATGCGGCTTCCAATGACTGATTCATGAATCGGCGGACTGCTATAAAATGTTTGGTTTCCCGTCAATCTTTGAAGTCGCCATGGAAATCATCCAGACGGAGAGAGGTGGGGAGATGCTACTTTTCCAGGGATTTTCATACACCGACAAACGAAGAACTGAAACCAGTGTATACTAGATATGCCGGAAAAGGGAAAGCTGCAAAGCAAAATTAAAACCTATTTTTTTAAGCTTCAAAGTTTGAAAGTGACGAACGACCACAGCCACGCTCCAGAACCGACTGAAATCAACTGTCTGAAGGTTTGATCAAAAATGACGACGAGTGCAGGTGGGGACGCATAAGATTTACTTCGTTTTTCGTGATAGTTCTGTTGACAAACTGCATTTGATAATATATGCAATTTAATTTTCAGTGGAAGGGCGTGACCAAGTTCAGCATATTCTCTTAGACGCGGCTGCAAATATCACCGACAGTACTGCGTCACAATTGCCCTCTACGTCGAACCATTCGAAGACAGAGGCAACGGGCAACATTTAATTATGCCCTCCCACCCTGCCGAGAGGACATCAAGCTCCCAAGAGAGAACACGGTGCGTACATAAAACATTACGCGGTTGATTTACAGGTCATATGTGCTTGTAGGTGAACTGCAAGGAAGGGCCGTTCTTCTTGCACGACAGTGGCGAGGGCGACGTCAACCGGCTCATCCTATTTGCAACTCAACGCAACCTGGAGTGTTTGGGAGGTGCAAGCGCCTGGGTTTCGATGGCACGTTCAAGGTGGTGCCCTCCCTCTTCTACCAACTCTACACCATACATGCGTTGAAGAACGGGATCGCCGTGCCCATGGTGTACGGTTTACTTCCAAACAAAATTGAGGCAACATACTGCAGGTAAGTTCCAATTGTAATGTTGCCCTATTAGATGTTATCTCAAGGTATTGCAAATGCCTGTGCAAACTCTACTACTTTTTAATCTTACCAGGTTCTTCACAGCCGTCACTGACAACATGGGACCCTGCGCTGCATGGACCCTGTACACGAACTTCGAAATGGCCGCTATCAACGCCGCTCGTGACACTATTTCAGAAGTCCGAATTCAAGGATGC